>CM057147.1:7667701-7692701 GCA_029964075.1 Patiria pectinifera | reverse complement strand
TGGAAAACAAGACAAGGGTGATGGTCTGACGGAAGAACAAAGGAAAGAATTGATGAAGAAAATGACAGACATCAAAGAGACCCGTAAGGAGACCATCATACTGAATATTGCCGCTATACTGCTCATGTGCAGCAGTATCTTCTTCTGGGCATTCTTCGGCTAAGACTCTTTGGAATTGATGAACAAATATATCCACACCATAGAGGTTCCTTGTCTTTTGTCTTACGATCATTTTGTATATAAGCAGTTTTTTTCGGCAGCATTTAATACATGGGAAAACAAGTATAAACACACATTTCATGGACAAAACTAGCATGTGTCATATAGTGGCGTTATTAATCAATCATGCCTCACAATATGAAGGGGGCTTTTCTAAAAGTGAGGGTGGGGGAACAGGACATAAGCCTACATCTTCGTAGCTACGATGCAAAGGGGGAGAGGAAGTATATAGGCCTACAGATCAGGGAATTCCCCCTTGCGCTCCCGGATGCTATCTTGGAAGGCTTTTTAAAAACTTATTCGCTATTTTCTGTAGTTAACTGTTTGCATGCTCGGAAAAATGTATGCGGATAAACAAAATTAGTAAACGGAATAATCACATTTAATGACAAGTTGGAATTGTCTAGGCAACGAAGCTATTGAATGTGATTGAATGGTACATTATTTTGCACATAACTATCAATGAAATTTAGTATTCATATTAGAATAGGAGACCAACCAATAATTATGAAGAAATTATTACCTTTTCCATATTTTGTTAATTTTACGTATATTATATACTTGTTGTTAGCACATAGTAAGAAATGTGTTTATCAAATAACTGCCAGATTGAAACTTCGTTGTGCGGTCCACGCTCAGCAAAGTCAGTGGGATAGATAGAGAATTGTATATAGCAGGACTACGTCTTCACCCCAAACTCGGCTTTATTTTCTATAAAGTCCACTTTGCAGTTCATTGTTTTTCTTAAATTTTGCTGTAAATGAATGTATAAGTGATCTATCCAACAAGCATTTGGGATTAACGATGTACCTTATTTTAATAGGTGAAAAATTATACTATATAGTAAAATGTAACTGACATGCCGTGTGTATTGTGCTGTATGAATTGCAAATTCAAGTGTGCTTTGTAACATTATATAATGTTTATGTTCCATACACCATGATTTCCATTTACCGATCATGTAAGTTCAGAATGGCATTTGGGCCATATTGTTTTACTGTTGGGGCGATCGTTCTTCCGGAAAGACGGGAACCAAACAATTCAAAATGTTGGCATTGGATACATAGCTATAATTCAAGAGGGTAATCCGGCTGATTGAAGTAGTTCTTCCGCCCAATTAAAATGATAGTCCGGTTGTCATTTAAACACTACATGTATATAGATTTCCACGCACTTTCCGGCAGAATTCGTTTGAGTAATCACGAGTGGTTAAGTCATCATATGAGTTTCTAAATTGCTGAGCGTTCATTAACAGATATAAACAATCAAAGATAGTCTTTTCATTTTGTCCGTTAGTTGACTTAGATGGCACGTAGACCTACATTTGAACTTCCCATCAGTATGAATTTTAAGAAGAGCTTCCCTATATAAACATTCATTTATTTTTAATTTACTTTGATTACATTATAATGTTAAAATATTTTTAAAACTTGTAGTAATACTCGACTTTGATCGAATGAGAGATCATTTCAACTATATCGATGGTAAATCTGAAATTGAACTGTTCATCAATGCAAATTGGGTCTTCCCTAATAATTGACGTTTTTAGAAATTCATGTAGAATATTTTATCAATGTAATTTAACAATAAATTAGGATTGCGCAGAGTCTTAAACACTGTTTCGTGTCGTGAATGTTATGAGAATCATGTATACACAGTGTGTCACATTAGGTCAACTCGCTTCAAGCAAGGTATTATACTCCACACCTTTGGCTTTCAAATCGTTCTGATTAATATTTTGATTTTTTATGATTTTTTTAATATTTAAAATTTTATTCTGCTTCCAAAATTGCACACTTCCTTTCATCGGATTAACTGTAAACTTGGTACACACCCAGACCACAATGACAAAATGTGCATTGAGAAGGGTTTTCAAGATGACGTCATCGCAGGGCATGTGACCTCATGTGATAAAGCTTTATTTTTGGAATTATTAAGCATCGTGAACAACCTTTAACTGTATTAAATACTCCCTGAAAAAGCCCTGTGTTCTGTTTTCAAACAGACGTACAGCTCTAGTTGTGCATCTGAAGTTGTGAGCCGAACATTGACGTCATTATGGCTTCATCACAAGTCACGTGACGTCACATTATGTGCGATTTTTCTATTGTGACCATTTTCTAGCAGAATTCGGCTAGATCTGACAGATTGAGCTATATCTCCAGAACTACAGGTCCGATTGGGTTGAAAGTTGGTATGTACCTAGACCGGGATGTCTTATAGATGAAAATTAACTTGACGTCATGATGACGTCATCACGTGACATATGACGTCATATAAAATAAACATATTTTGAAGGCTTATATCTCCTGAACTACACGTCCGATCGGGTTGAAAGTTGGTATGTACCTAGACCGGGATGTGTTATAGAAAATTTAAAAAATGAAGTGATCATGGGTCACGTGACGTCACGTTAAAGATTAATAGATCTTTGAAAATCAATATATAATCAAACCTGAACTTGACGTTTGCAAGAATCGATAGAATAATCCAGGGTCTTCATTTTTTTATATCATGTGCAAAATCACGTGACCCTTCCTTCCGGTTGTCAGACATTCGCAAGAAAACATTTAGGAAATAACGCAAGAGAAGTGTTCCCGACGGTACAACCATTGCCAAACATACGTGTCCCGATGTCTTGCACGTCAGGAAATCGTCAACGTAAAAAAGCCCCTTGATCAAACGTTTAAACAAGTATATAGGCCTTTCCTTTGTTTGTAAACATTGACCGGAAACCGACGCATGCGCATTTGCTGGTTGGCAAACGTCTGCTTTTTTAGCGCACTTTCTAAATAGTAAAATGGACTCGGACGAGCACTCGTACGCAAGAAGACGGCCGATACTATCCGTTATTAATCAAATATATGAAGAGCATTTGTATTTTCCGAAGGCAAGTCGTTCGGAGTGTACATCATCATATGTCAACCAACTTGATCAGTTATCGAGAGAAAGGTACAATGACAAATTAACAGTTCAATTTCCAAACGGAACTTTACAGATACCGGATCCGTTCGGTGGAGGATTGCAGTACAGTAACAACCCAACCTTGTGGCCTGAAAGCTTCGAGTATGGCGACATGTATAATTATTTGATTAATTCACCTGGCCCATACACTAAAGACTCAATGAAATCATTCAAGTCATTGGACTCCTACAGCTACTTTGTGAATGGATTTGTCCAGGCCATACTGTATTCTTCAGTAAGTGCTGATAGCCCTGTGTGTGTACTTCGAAGCAGGGTCACTCATTCACAGAGCTTGACCAAACCCCCTGTGAGTATGTACCTGGATAATGATCAACAAATCCACAGGATCAGTAGTTGCTGCTCACTGCATGTGCATGGCAGGGTAAGAGAAGAGCTTTACTTCGATTAGTTTTGTGACGAGGAAAAGTGTTGCAACCTGACGCCACTTCAGCGGTTGTGTACAAAGTCTATGGACAGTCGAGAGAACTTTTGAAGTATTTCCTAACAGTAACAAAATTGGAAGTGTTTCTCAGTCCCAGAGTCATGTCCAATCATCATTATGATGAGATGATATAATTTTGAAGAAAAAAAGCAGCGTCAGGTTGCAACGTTCATTCCGAAAAGGACAACATGCTTTTCAGAAGCAGCATATAAAATATATTTTATGACTAGGGGCCTACTTTATGTTTTGTAAAAATTCATTCCAAGGTTTACTCTTTAAACTTTAGCCAAGTTGAAGGATTTTAAGTGCAAATATTTTTTCAGGGTAAATGGTACTTAGTCACATGTACCTCCAAGTACCAACTTTACAATAGTAACAGTAGCCAACTACTGAATGCTAGTAGTAGTCGTTGGCACAGCAAAATAATTTATTCCTACATAGCTCATTACATCAGGAAAAAATCAATGCGCTTTACGAAATTAATCGCTTACGTCATTAGAAGTGCATCAAAATCACTTGGAATATTTATACTAAAATCTGACAAAAATATTATGTTTTAAGACCCGTGAACTTGGCTATGTTATTGACGCTAGCTTAACAGGTCTAGGTTTAGTGCCGACTCACAAGGTGATTGTGTATCTACGGGCCTGGTTCCTATGAGGGAACAAAATCCACTTTTAATTATTTGACTAACCAATGAAACTAGTCGGCGACAGTAAGAACATTCATGTATGGGGTGCTGATTTTTTAGGGTAATTTGGGGGTACTGTGAACACGTAAGGTGTGCTGAATCACATAGCACCAACCATAAACAGCATAAGAACATTTGAATTTCTACCCCAAGGAACTTCAACAATTACAAAAGAAATGTGTCATCAGAAACCTGCTTCAAGTTAAAAAGGGCATATTTAAATAAGAAAACACCTTGACTGCAATTTGATCGAAACTAAACAGGGGCCCTACACATTTGTGTTCTTGGATTGGGGTGATAAGGAGATTGTCTTCCATTAACATCATTTTGTGTTACATATATTTTATTTCCAGGCTTGGAGAGGCATGCAGCCATATTGCAGCAGTAATGTTCAAGTTGGAGGCAGCGAACCGCCTAGGTTACACTTCACAGGCATGCACTGAAAAGGCCTGTAGTTGGAACAAAGACTGCATGAATGGGAGGGACTTAGACCCATGTACCCTTAAAGATCTTAGCTTCACAAAGCCTAAACATCAGTCAAGTCAAGGCTGGCAAGAAAATAGGTCAGTACGCCCACTCAACCCTACATCAGCAGCCACTTTAGGAGATCTTGATTTAGATGCATTGAAAAGGGTAAGCCCAGAGGCATGCATTTTTTCACTCCTGCCTAAGCAAGATGAAGACACTGACACAGCATCAGAAAATGAAAATAATGTAAAACTAGAGTTGCAGACAGAACTACCAACACCCTATTGTCACCTTAAAGCAACTGAAGTTCTGGACCGTCAGCAAATCTCTGAAGAGCAAGCAGAACTCATTGCATCAAGCACATCTGGACAGAGAAAATCAAACTTGTGGCACCTCTATCGTTATGGTAGAATTACTGCATCAGTACTGGGGTCTGTGGTCAAATTCATGAATGGATCGTCAAAGAGGGATGTCTCTTCACTCTGCTCCAAAATGCTTGGACTTAACTCGTTCTTTCCAACCAGGGCCATGCAATGGGGGATTGATCATGAGTCAGTGGCCTTGGCTTCTCTGAAACAGTGTTTAGAGTTAGAGGGCCATCAAAATGTTACACTGTGGAATGTTGGGCTCTACATAGACCCAGATTCACCATTTCTTGGAGCATCTCCTGATGCCATGGTCAGTTGCACATGTTGTGGGGTGCAGTGTGTGGAGGTCAAATGTCCACACAACAAAAAAAATGCACACAACCTAGATCCACAAAGTTTTGCTGGAGCCAAAGCCATTGACTGTTTGAATGTGACAGGGAATGAACAAAATTGTACAATCTCTCTGAATGAAAAACATGACTACTTTTACCAAGTGTTGTGTCAAATTGGTGTTCTAAACAAATTGAAAAATGTATCATCTGGGTTGTTTGTTGTTTGGACATCCAAAGGAATGTTTGTGCAGAAGATTCATCATAATGCAGACCAGTGGAAAGCAATTAAGGAATACAGTGAATTGTTTTTTAAACAATATCTCCAGCCTTCAATTGTAAAGATTGCACAAAAGCCAGAGTTGTAGTTTTGGATAGACTTGACTCAAGTCGGAATTGCACTAATTCGGTGTCTCAAATTACCAAACACACTTAGTTTACATCTTTCCAGAAGCATGACAAGTTACACTAAACGCCCGTTTCACTTAAGTACATGTATAACAATTAAAACAGTGCTTGCACATATTGTACGTGTACATGTGTGGATGTGCATGCATCAAGCACCATGTACGTGTACATGTATATAATTTTTTTTTTTTTAAGTTAGCAATTCCGACTTGATCAACTGCTATCAGCACCCCCACCCTGGCGAAATGAAACAGAACTGAGCAAAAGTACATTGAAGTAAAGGTGAAATGAGGCAAAAACAAAAGTTACAAACAATACAGAGTGGGGATTTGCTTCCTCCAATCTTCAGATTTATTTATGTATAATCTTTTATAAGTGCACTAGACATTTGTTAAATATACTGTATAAAATAAACTATGTAATTAAGATTTTTTTTTTATGGAAAAACAATTGGCATCTTTCATTTTGACGTTTGTGAGGAAAGTTTGCTCATTGGCTGTCTGTCATGAACTGACACAACAACAAATCACTAAAAGGCAATTTTACTACATGTATGCACACTGTAATCTAAAATTCTGGCAACTGTTTGTTCACAAACCAATTTGGTTTTAAGTGTACATGTTTTAAACCAACCAATTACATATTTATTCCCATAGGCTAAAAAAAATGTCATGTTTACGGTACCTGGAAATTTTGGGGCCAAATTGCCATCCTAAAACTGTTTGTCATTTTGCAAAAAAATACAGTACACATATATTGTTAATGAGTCTCAAACATTGCAAAAGAACATTCAAACTGGAATGAAAGAAAAAAAATCAGCATAAAATCATTTCCCTACCTATCTACCTGAATTTGTTTTCCCCCAGACTGTTACCGTAAACACACAAATTATTTTGTTGGCCTAAATATTAATATATTGCAGAAGAATTAGAATATCACATATTTTATCATATACATGTATTTCAAATTCAAATGTAATTTAAATAATATTTTTGTGAGTTGTATGGTCAGTTTGAAGGCAAAATATTTTAAAAACTATTGATGTATTTAAGTTATTTATTTGTGCTATAACCGGAATCAGGAAATGAAAATTAAAATAGAGCGGCAGATGAAACTACCAAAACCTTTTTTGTCACTTTAATTAAGGAAACTTGGGATGTTTTGGTTGGGGGTGCCCTTTGGCTATGCCACAGCATTGCTCTGCAGTCCACACAATGAAGAGCAAGACTTTTTTTTGGCCTTAATACCTTTTAATGGTCACATTACTGCATTATTGACATGGTAAAGATTGGTTCATCGTACTTATGTTCCCTTACGGGCTCCGTGCACAAATACTCCCAACAGTCAGAGAAAGAGAGTTGGGGGAGACCTAGACTGGTTCCCAGTTCATCCACTGCATTTTTAGCATGATCAGAAGTCAGTGGGAGGCGGATTAGTCTGGCAGTGGCAGACCATTGTTAGAAACATGAACATATTTGCGCATCGACCACGCCTGACTGTCACATGAAGACACTGTGACTAAAAACTTTGGTACATTCAGGAATTCATGCACATGGTTCTCTAAAGTGGTAACAAAGAAGCCTCTCTTGTTTGCGCAAGGAGCCCGTTTAGGGTATAAAATGAGATGGACAGTAGTGTCCACAGAACAAATTGGATGTTTAGTTCCTTTAATTGAGGTAGCCACACTACTTGACTAGAGCTGGAAGAAGATTGGTCAATGCAGCACACACTGCAATTATGTCATCTATAGTTCTAACAAACGTTATGGGTACAACATGCTGCAAAATGTGAAATTCCTTAATACGCCCTATTGCTCTTTCTACATGGATGCGGACATTTGATAGACTGCGTGAACCTGCAACTTCCTGTCCAGATAGTTGTTTCTTCCCTTTAGTGAATGCAGGAATGGCCAGAGTGGCACCATGTACAGCAAGTTCCTCACCAATAGTGAACCCCCTGTCAGCTAAGATGAGGTCACCAGGCAACAGTTTCTCATAAAGCCCACTCTTCTGGGTCAATGTTTTATCGGAAACTCTACCTCCAAAACATCTGGACAAAAACATAACTGCACCAGTAGGTGAAATGCCTATTAAAACTTTGATAGTATTGTGATGTTTGTAGTGACTATATGTGTGTGCTCTAAGTTTGAGATCTGAAGGACGTTGCATAAATATTTCAAAGCAGTCAATGATGACTGTTGTTTTGCGATACTTCTTTGACTTCTTAAAAGCTTTGGGAAGAGTGCGTCTAAGAGTGTTTCTATCTGGCCAATGTATCAATGGCTTCATCTTGCCAGCCATGTGCTTAATCCATAAATTAAATATCTTGAAAGCGCTGGATCGTGATATTTGAAAGCGGTCCGCTATGTCATCTAAAAGTAAATCCAGCCTAAGCTTCATAAAAACGAAGAAGACACACCCTGAACAAGCTAATGAAATAACCACAGAAAAACTAAATAAGAAGGAAGACCAGTATAGAATTTACATTTTTTGTCAGATTTAATTCTATCATTGGACCACTTTAGTTTGTCCACTTTACTGTGTAGGGAGCGAATATCAGATTTTAGATTTGCTATTTCATCACGGTACATTTTGTGTGGGTCACATTCCTGGGGATCCATGGTCTGACTTGAAGCTTGTCGGGTAGTTGTTTCGTGCACACAATTTTCCTTCCTCCTCTTTGTGGATGGTGGCAGCAAAGGCGAGCTGCTGGAAAAAAATTTTAAAAAACAAAAAGATTTTGGGAAAAGGCAATTAGCATTAGACTTTGCATTAGGCCAAAGAAATGCTTCTGATTAATACATGGCATTTGAAAATTACATGAGTTAGGTAGGTATACATGTAGGGAAAGCCGTGATGTGCTGGGTTTTTTTCCCCCATTCAGGGTAGGTAGGGTAACCGGATGTGGAACTATTATATTTTGGCCTAAGTAGAGTAAACTTATTCACATTAAACAATGTTGTATGTATTTAATCAAAGTAACCAATTAATTTTTATTTTTATGCATTATAAAAAAAATTGAGGTGTATAAACAATTTAAATTAAAGGCGGTTGCTTCAAAAAGGCATGTGGGCAGGGATGATAACCTGGGTTTTTTTTTTATTGGGCCTGAAGTTAAACAAAAATGAACTTACAAAAAGTTTAAAATTCAAAATATATTGGTCCTCAAAAAAATTCCATGACTATTAATTTACTGTTTAGGGCTGGAATTTGAGAAAAGAACTAGGTCAAATAATTAAAAATAACACGTTTAGCGTTCCCGCCCACTTGCTCTTTGGAGGCCGCCTCCTATTTCATTTTTTTTAGCAACCAAAAAATGATAAATTTTAAACAGACATCATTTTGGCCTAGCCCATAAAAAGCTGGTATGTCATTTCCTGAGTCCAATGGCGGTAATAAAAAAACCAAAAAACTGGCAGCCATTTTGCAACATAGCCTAGTCAGGTGGCCATTTTGGAGAATTAAATCAATCAAAGGGCCTCCCGCTTCCTTTTTTGCAAAAAGGCAAGCACTAAACATGTTTTTTTTTATTTGACCATATATAAGACTTCATTTCTTATCTTTTGTTTTCATGCCGCGAGAACCCTGATACTTCTCTCACATCTCATTAAGTGAAGTGATCTTTTCAAAAAGGAGACTGATAGTGTATGTAAATCAAATGTCATAAGAAAAATGCAAACGTACTTAGTCACTGGGTCTGGTTCCAGCTGTGGCATGGATGGTGAAGTGGTGGTTTGCTTCCTCTTTCGATCTGAGCGCTTCTGCCATCTCTCGTGACGTTTAAGTTGCTCCTGCCCTTTCCTGAGTTGGTCAGCTGTAGTTCCGCTAAATACAGTTGGAACGAAGTCCACATGATTGTCATCTCTGGAGTAATTTCCTGCAAAATCCCAAATCAGAAAAGATAAAGAATAATTAAAATAAAATCAAGGTTATGATGAAATTGCAATATGAGTTCAGCTACATTTTTTCCCCTATGTCTTTGCATAATACTATCCATTTATCAATAATAATAATAAATACCCAAAATATTTTATTGCATGCATGATGATGCAGAGTCCTGGAGTCTATCCTACTCCAGTGCGGGCCATGTCAAGGCTAGCGCTTGACTTAATTTGTCATGCTGGTTAGCATGGTCATGATGGTTTGCCTCGTCAATTGCCTAAGAATAGACCCGTTTTTATCATAGGCCTGGAGGCCTAGGCTAGGCCTAGGTCCCCTGGCCTAGGCCTAATCATTCATGATTCTTATGTTTTTAATTTATTCCTCCCATGGTTTGTTGAAATAAAAACACAAATAATCTTAACCGGTTGAGGCTTTCATGATTTATAAAAACCTCAAACAATGCCCATAGATCATGTAGGCCTAGTGATAGACCTTTACCTGTTTACTGACCAGAAACAAAGTGTCGACTGCAGATCCTATCATGTAGTGATGGTTGCCACTGCTCATCAAAGACATCTGTCCAGTCGCTGTGTTGCCGTACGGCACAAATCCAAGCCTGCCGTTGCACTGGAAAGGCCTCAAAATCGGGAAAACGGAAACATTTTATTCCCGAGTCTTTCATGTGCCGCTTGTTGCAACAACAACAAGTAACAACCATTGTGACGCCGCCGGCCGCTTTCACCTTTCGTATTTTCAAGAGACTTACGAACGTCACGTCAGCGGACTGTTCAGCTGCTGTGAAACTCGAATTGCGCGGGAAACGAGATTTGTCAACATCGGTAGCACTGATCTCTATATAAAGACTGGATAGCTAAT
The DNA here is from genome assembly GCA_029964075.1 of Patiria pectinifera. Classification (NCBI taxonomy): domain Eukaryota; kingdom Metazoa; phylum Echinodermata; class Asteroidea; order Valvatida; family Asterinidae; genus Patiria; species Patiria pectinifera. The sequence goes on along the minus strand of CM057147.1, from coordinate 7,682,055 downwards.
AAAGAGCCGCACAATGTACGAATTTGACTCCATATTGGTGAGACCGGCTGGTGATCTACAAAGGACAAGTTGCCGTTTTTATAGACAGCATGCTTTCTTTTGTAACGTCGCGGTTCACTTAGACTTGACTCAAGTCGGAATTGCTTTAAGTCGGTATCTTAATTTAAAAAAAAAAGTCGCAAAAGTCACTTAGTTTACGTCTTTCCAGATGCCCGACAAGGTACACTTCAGCGCGCGTTCCACTTCAGTGCCGTATAACAATGCGCACACACTGTATGTACATTGTACAACACGCGTATTACACGTACATGTCATTGCATGTGTGTGCATGTATTTCAGAGCATGTGCATAATGTGGTGCAAAAGTTAGCAATTCCGACTTGATCAATCTGCCATCAGCACCCCCCCTCGCGTGCACGCGCCTGTATTCATCAATGCATATGCAACACCATCTCTATGCATATGCAGCAACATCGCTTGACCAATCAAAGTAACCGTTTTTCGAAGACTCGTTTATTATTTTCAGTAGGTATGGAAGGCTGGATAACAATCTGCAAAAGTTTAAAAACGTAATCTTAATTTGTAGATTTCAAACACATTATATTGGGATGATAATGCTAAAATCAGCTGCTCTTGGATTGAATAAATAAAGAATGAGACATTCAAATGTTATTCAAAACAAAAGGGAATTTTTGTTGGGGTTAACCTGTAAAAGATGTTGAGATCCATTGATACCGCTTTGTGTTGTGCATACCCAGATCCGTTTCAAAGCATTCGAACGTACGCGTGCGTATATCTGTTTCTACTCCTCACCACGGGATGCGTGTGCGTTCTCCGCGAAACTTTTTAATGCGCGAATACGCAGACAACGCTGATTGCGTGTTAGGAATATTATCAAAACAATCTGCGCGCGTTTTTAAGAATAAAAACGCTCATTGCCTGAAATACTGTGATATGATTGGCTTCTACCGAAATCGGTAGAAGCCAATCACATCGAGAATTAATTTCCATAGACTGTGTACAAACGTGGAACAAACCAGCGCGTACGCTTGGCAGATTGACCAAGTCTGGGTTGCTGCATCACTTGAAAATAACATGTACATGTACGTTTTTAACATGATGGTCCGGATTCGACGCATGAGGGCGCGCGTTATGTACTGTAAGTATGCGATATGCGCTGTGAGTAAATTTACTATATAGGCACAGACCGAGCGCAACCCAGACTTGGCCAAGTCTACGGTTCACTTGACTTATATTTTGACCACCACCACTGACCAAGGTTAACTACAATTCTTTTTAACGTCGTGGTTACTAAAATACCGCAAATATCACTTTTTCGGCGTTTTGCAATGATAATCACTACGGAAATGTGTCCCTTTTAGAACATCATAATATGTGTACGTGACCAAAATGCGCGTCAACTGTTGATACAACGCGCGCGTATTTACGCGTAGAACGTTCGTATTATACGCGGCCATCTTCGTGAGACCGGGGGCGAATTGGTCAATATGCAAAGTCTTCTGTGTGAATGTTGTATGCATATCCGCTATCCAGTCTTTATATAGAGATCAGTGATCGGTAGTTTGTACGGTGGCTGATTTCCGCCAAGAATACATTTTTTTATTTATTACGGCGTTATAACGCCATAAATTATCGCGTTATAACGCCGTATTATCGCGTTATAACGTGCTATTATCGCATTATAACGCGCTATTATCGCGATATAACGCGCTATATAGCATTATAACGCCCTAATTTACCGCGTTATAACGCCCTAATTTATCGCGTTATAACGCGCTATTATCGCGTTATAACGCGCTATTATCGCGTTATAACGCGTTAAATTAGGGCGTTATAACGCGATAAATTAGCGCGTTATAACGCGATAATAGCGCGTTATAACGCGATAATACGGCGTTATAACGCGATAAATTAGGGCGTTATAACGCGATAAATTAGGGCGTTATAACGCGATAAGTTAGGGCGTTATAACGCGATAAATAAGCGCGTTATAACGCGATAATACGGCGTTATAACGCGATAAAATTATTTATCGCGTTATAACGCCGTAATAAAAAAAAATGTATTCTTGGCGGAAATCAGCCACCGTAAGTTTGCCAACCAAAATGGCGGGTTTGTTTTGTCACGTGATGCGTGACGTATCAAAAGAAAGGCTTATAGAAAAGAACAACAGTGAAAAAGAAATTATCTTAGTCCTTTTCAATTCATTATTTCGTTGCATCTTGTTTCTCTCATATCAGTTGATTTGTAACTTTGTAAATTTTACAGTCATCAATATTTTTGGGGGGGGGATGAACCTCGGAGAAAAACAGGAACAAATATCGATTAAAAAATGTTACTAATTTTAATGACCAAACGATGAAAGCGATTGCCCATAAACGAATAAGAAACGAAAAGCATGGTTATACGTTATAAGCGCACAGATGTTCGCTAATTTGAATGCGTCAACCGTCAAAAGGTTACAAAGACTAATAACTTCAGACTGCTACAAGTCAAGTCTTGAATGCACCAAAACGAAATAGGCTGCTCGAAAACGAAAACGATCATTCACAGCAAAATCTTGGCTGCCTAAAAATGAAATTGAATGAACCCCAAGTGAAAAAGAAACTCGAATTGGACCACATGTGCAAAGCTCACGCGAAATTGAATGGCTGATAATGAAACTGATTAGAAAAAATCGGAAATTCGCCGGGAAAACCTATAAAAGATGAAAATTGATGTGACGTCATTACGTCACATGTGACGTCATAATTCAAAGCCCCATGGGAATGTAATCACATATTATATGCCACCAGATATTATCAACAGAACTACACATCCTTCCTGGATGGAACTTATATACTTGAAACTTTGCATCATGTCACAAAAAATACCGAAACAGCCCTGTGTTTGTCCACAAACATAAGTCTAGTTCTAATCATTTTCATTATCAGCCATTCAATTTCGCGTGAATTTTGCACATGCGATCAAATTGGGGTTTCTTTTTCATTTTGGGAGCGTTCAATTTCATTTTTAGGCAATCCAAGATTTTGCACTGAATGTTTGTTTTCGTTTTGTGACAGTCTATTTCGGTTTGTTGCATTCAAAACTTAATTTGTAGCTTTCTTAAATTAAGTCTTTGCAACCTTTTGACAGTTGACGCATTCAAATTAGCGAACGTTGGTGCGCTAATAACGTATTACCAAGCTTTTCGTTTCTTATTCGTTTATGAGCAATAAATTTCATCGTTTGGTCATTCAAATTAAAACGAATTTGTTTTCATTGATATTTTTTACTTTTTTCCTCTGAGGTTATTTTTCCCCAAAAATCTGGGTGACTGTAAAATTTACAATGTTGCAAATTAACTGATATGAGGGATACAAGATTTACCAAAATAATGAAATGGAGAGGGCTAAGATAATTTCTTTTTAACTGTTGATCTTTTCTACTTGTTTAAACGTTTGATCAAGGAGCATCTTTACGTTGATGATTTCTTGACGTGCAAGACATGGGGGCACGTATGTTTGGCAATGGCTGCACCATCTGGAACACTTCTCTTGGGTAATTTCTTAAATGTTTTCTTGAGTATATCTGACAGAACACTTATTTAATTAAGGGATCCCTGTTATGTAAGTTTTCAATGCAAACCTATTTTTCCATTTCGAAGTGTGTTTTGGTGCCTTCTCCGATTTTATGCTGATGCAAAAATCCATATTTTGGCCTATGAGCAAAAGTTTGATTCATTCCGGGCAGATTAATGTTACATGGCTATTTCAGCACACACAAAATTGCTAGAATTTTGGATATTTTGCTGTCATAAATTTCTTTTCTTTAATGATTCTTTGTTGTGTCAAAAGCCATTGAGCAATCCTTTCTCGCAAATGTTTTCAATTAGCAAATTTTGGGTGAATAATTTGAAAGAAAACCTCTCAACCGAACAGTGTCTACCTGAAAACACATCACAGCAACAGCGGGCTCAGTAGTCCGGAAAAGCATGGAAACTTGTAAATGTTTAAAGACGTGTTCTTTGCAATAAAACTAACCAAAAAAGGATGTCAAAATAGTTTTCATACATTTTAGAGTAGTAGAAAGTTGCACAAAATGTATTCCTAGGAAACATTCGTAGCCAGGCCCCTTTAATTAAGAAAGAGAGGTGTCCATTTACGGATTGAAGACTTTCTTTACATATGATTTACGCCGAGATAATTCAGAATTTTACATGCAGGAAGTTTTAAACATGCTTGACAAAATGTGAAATATGTTTGCACATTAATGGAAATGAATAACCGATCAACTCCTTACTACTGGTTCAGACGAAAATGAATGATCAACGCGATACTTTTAATTATACTTTTACTAAATGTTTAAACAGGGATTCCAATAGCAAAATAATGGAATGAAGTGATGACGTCATAACCTAGCAGCACGTCAATTAAACTATTTTAATGTGGTTTTTATTCAAATTCTGTTTGATAACATTTTACCAAATTGCCAATATCGATTTTTCGTACAACCACAACAAACCTGGCGAGGTTTCAGCCTGAGTCATGAATCACCAGATCGGGTTTTTGGGTCACTGTTTATATGCAGTCTTACTTTGTTATATTGTGGTCTTTTGGAAGATCCTGCAGCATTTACGGATGGTTCATTGCACAAATGCATTCACAGGTGCACATAATTCATTAAATGAAGCTTTCAATTCATTAAATGAAAACATTTCAAGGAGACTAGGTGTTGAACAATAATGATAAATAATAGTGGTGCAATCAAGCTAAATGAGTCGTTTGTCGGGAAATTTCATTTGGAGATACTGGCCAAAATAGAGCCACTTCATCACATCACTTCATCACATCTCTTGGTGTTCCGACTTCCATAATTTTTGAACTAAAGATGGTACCAGCATGCAATTTTCACAGCAGTAATGCTGACATTGTGCTCGTTTTAAATCTGTAAAAAAAATTGACTAGGGTCGACAAACGACTCATTTTCTTGATCAAGAAATAAGGAGTGTTAAAATCTAGACTAGAAGCTGGAAGTCTGTTTTATACCATTTAAATAAGCGGTTAAAGGGAATATACATCATTTGCTTTTGCTGTAATTTTCAGAAATGGATGGAATTGGGGGGTTTGAAATATATAGCAAATATAGTTACACTGACTTTTTTTAGGTTTTGGGTTGGAAAATGCTATAAAAACCAAGAAAAACAATCATTTTCCTGTAGTCTGGTTCCCTGACTCCATTTAAGAAGAAACAGAGCAGTTTACATACATTGGGGAATTGTAAGGTCAGGGAACCAGTCTAGCTGGCTTGCACCCGTTATGATAGGTGTGTAATCGATTGCAAACAAGTGCGATGGTCAACTGGGGCCAGTATTTGAAGGGAAAAAAAAGGTTTTTTTCCAACGCTGGTCGGCCGATCAGCGTTGGAAATTGATACAAAAATACCACTTTTCTTGAAAATGACAGTATATCAGGTGCCATGATTTTATAGGATGCTTTACACTGTCATTCACTAACAGTCCGGCAAAGTATTTCAAAATGATTTGGTAGTTTTATCATTTTTTGATGTTTGCAAATGTTGTATTTTCCCTGTTGTTAAGCTGTTATTATATTTTTGTAAACATTTGGTGGATGAGAATATTTGTTTCCAAACTATTTTTAGCAAACTAAAAAAAGAAACATACAACATATTTTTGTAATTGTATTTTTACTAACAATTGGTGGATTTTAGACAAATTCAAGAATGCATTGTAATTTGGAGCTTTTTGCCTTGTTTCCTGAATTATTCGATTTACTTTTTTTTTAAAATTCTTCACAAGCTATTTTGATGTAATAGCATGATTAGCTTATTTTTCATTTTACTTGTTAGAAGAATTCTTGAATTTGAATATTTTTGTTTTGTTTTGTAATTTGGTGGTTTTATTGAAGCTTAAACTTGGGAGTCAGTTACCATGGTCAAAGTGAAGTTTTTGTTGTGTGTAAAAAAAATCCTATTGGTTGAGAGCCCGTCATGTGGCCGGTCTTAAACGAATGATAAAGACATGGCTGGCTGGTCTTAAACACTGTCCAAGGGTCACATGAAATTTGGACTCCCATAAATCCGGTGCCTTTTTAACATCTCACTGGTTGAACGTTCACTTTCCTCACGTAGGCATCATTAGAGACACACTCTTGGAAAAAAATGGTCCGGTTAACATTGTTAACTTATATCTAATGATGGGACTGCGGTTTGGCCGAAGTCAATTGGGCGTGATCGGCTGACTGATAAGGTTTACGCACAAAACCCCGATCCAACGAAGGTTTTGTATAGAAAGCTGCCGAACCACATTTTGTGAGAGTGTGTCCGTAATGCTTGAAGCCTGCCGGTAATGCTGAGCCTGCATACTGCCAAAGTTACCAGTGGCATCCCTACATTTTCTCGTGCAAATAGGACCCATTTTGGACCCTAATTTTATCAAATCTGCTCTTAGATTATAGCCCAAAAGCTAGGGAGATGATCCTCGGCTATATTCGCACGATTCCACCGATTTTTAAACTAGACGGTCTCGTTTTTTACCAAAAATTGTAGGGGCACTTTTTATGCAAATTAACGACTCGCGGACGCGTAGAAATTTTTGAAACCCTAATCAAAATTATTGCGCCCGCTGTTGGTCTTCTTGCGTCATTCTGATATATCTTCTGTCTAGCCCCCCCCCCCGCCATCCCCCCTCCCCCACCACTTCCACCATCACACCGAAAAATAATAGTAATTAAATACTGTTAAAAATGTGCTCGTTTATTCAGAAATTCATGAAGCATATTCAAACTGATTGGATGTTTCCAACGTGTCTTTCCCATTTGCAAAAGTTCTTTTTAAAGCTATAGTCCATCATTTGTAATTAGTGCATTTTGTTCGTTTGAAGCAACAAAAGTGTTCAAAATCTAATGAAGGATACTGAGCAACTAACCTGATGAAGTTTCAGCTAAGCGTCAGCTGTACATTCCGAGAAAAGCAGCATTCTAAGATCTCAATTTCAAATCAAAAGTTACTGAAATCATGTTTTGAATTGTTTTGAATTGCAGCTGTACGCGGCGTCGCGCACTGATCCGACGAATTATAACAACCGCGCGCGCGTGTGCGTCGTTCCAATACTTGTGCGCGCTGCGCTGAATAACAAAACGAACTACTAATTTAAATTTTCCTACGGTGCTTCTTAAGAATCACCGTTGGAAATGCCTTCTTTCGTTGATTAAGAAAGAAAAAATCACAGGGAGTTTAGTTCCCTTACTATCTTTCAACCAAGTTTGTTTTTCAACAGTAATTACGCCAGTTACTTTTCGGATGGCTGCAAATGATGGACTATAGCTTTAAAAGCCCATCAACCATTAGAGACACAACACTCTTGGAAAAAATGGTCCAGTTAACATTGTTAACTTATTTCTTATGATGGGACTGCGGTTTGGCCGAAGTCAATTGAGCGTAATCGGCTGACTGATAAGGTTTACGTACAAAACCCCGAGCCAACGAGGTTTTTGTATAGAAAGCTGCCGGACCACATTTTGCGAGAGTGTGTCCGTAATGATGCGCAATACTACCAGTGAAACATTACACCAGCCCAGCTGCGTTTTGCGCGACGCGCACGCCAATCTCCTCATAAGGTAAGGAGTTGTAGAGAGAAATTCCACATTATAGTAAGAGGGTTTTTTCATACAACTTGAAGCAAATTGTTGAACAAAATGGTTGGCAACGTCTAGTTTTTCACTTGTTTTGTTTTTTGGACTTTTTTTTTTTTTATTACCGAAAAGGTATTATGAATGGGAATAAATATGTGCTTGGTCGGTATTAAAAACTCTGTTTAAGACCGGTTTGAGTCTGGATACTGAAAATTACCCGAGGCGAGCTTTTAATACCTCACAGACACACATTTATTCCCTTGTTTGAAATGCTGATTTGTTATGCGTTTTCTGAAAAAAAGGGAAGTTTTCTCCCAACAACATATGGATCAGGTCTAAAAAAAATTCAAGATTTTAGACACGTCATTATTCAAGGCCTCCAAAAGTGATGTCAAATATTACCCTTACAAAAATAAGTGGGAAATCATGTGACAAATGATAACATCTTGATGTTTAGCCCAAAAGACAAAAAAGGGGGGAAATGAGATGTCCGTAAATTGGGCTACTAGGCGAAGGGTAACGTGGGGGACTTGAACAAGTTCAACGAAATCCCCCCCCCCCCCCAATAAGAGATTATTGTTGTTTACAATAATTATGTCTACGTCAAAACGTTTATTCACCAATAATTTTGGGTATTTCCTCGAACTTGTTCCAGTCTCCCACGTTAGGCAACCCTACACCTATACGTGTTAGCCCAATTTACGGACGCCTCGTTTTGTCCCGTGTTTGTTTTCTGTGCTAAAATGTAACAATGATATCATTTTCCACTCGGTTTTAATAGGGTAACTGTACCAGTAAGCAACTTGGTGAATTTGAAGTTCATCAATGCTAAGGTTTGGCAAGACTAATTGATGATATCTGGAGACAAGGTAAATGCGCGCAACTTTAGGGCATAACTAGTAGCCATTTTTGATCGTTACTTTGTCCTCATAATTATTCAGTCACTCATGATTATGCTTTGGAAAATGTTATTGAAGTAAGGGTATGTAAGTAGAATTTCCAAAATACACTTTTCAAAAAAAATAAAAACCTAAAATATACCCACACATGGGAATAAATATATTTCACGCAGGTATTATCAATTTATGCAAATTAGGCACCCTGCCAAAAAGCATTTCAGGTGTCACCCTTCTAAATATCTTCTCTGGGGCTATAAGAATCCATCTGCCAAGTTTGGTGCTTTGGACCAGTCGGTCACGATCTTGTCAAAAATTGGATCTAAGCCACTTGACTATTACTAGATGGGCCAAAACCTTCACAATACACATAAACTAGTCCCAAGGGCGTAAATCAAGGGGGTGGGGTATATATCCCTCCATCCCACTCTTTGACCGGGGGGGGGGGCTATTGAATTGACCTATCGCCATTTGCGAGTTAGCCTCGCCCTTTAGACATCCCTATGGAGTTTTGTACACTGTTAAAATGACCGTAAATTTACGGACTCCGTAAAGTGAAGTATTCCGTATTTTTTCGGCGTAATTTTACGGGCTTTCCGTAAATGCAAATTTTAATTATGCTAATTAGCGTGATTACAATCAACCACATCGGCCCAAACACCTACACATAATATAGTACATCTAAGTACATATTGGTATTTCACACACAACCGTGTACACATATCCAAACTCATGTCAAGGGTCTGTTTATTTTACGGAATGAAAAACTTTTCCGAAAATTTTGCTGCCAGCACTAAAATAGCGTTCCGTTTTTCTGCAGCAAAATTTCCGGAAAAAGTTGTCATTCCGTAAAATAAAGAGACCCTTGACATGAGTTTGGACATGTGTACACGGTTGTGGGTGAAATAACAATATGTACTTAGATGTACTATATTATGTGTATGTGTTTGGGCCGATGTGGTTGATTGTAATCACGCTAATTAGCATAGTTAATATTTGCATTGACGGAAAGTCCGTAAAATTACGCCGAAAATACGGAATATTTCACTTTACAGAGTCCGTAAATTTCCGGGCATTTTTAATAGTGTACGTTAAGTTTTGTTTATCTCAGATTTTGCGCATTCTGCTTCCATTTGTATATCAAGTAATTGAACAATATTTCAAGCGATTCTGACGGGATTCTACCTCTATAGGTTAATTATCCCCACCCCACCCACTTGTTTGTGATGAGAAGGGAAAAAATGGTGATTTCAAGGTATTTTTTTTAACATCCCAACATCCAAAATGTATTCAATGCACTGAAAAGTTGAGAAACAAAGTACAAAAGGTTTTATAATGCGCCGTTTTGATGTAAGCGCGAGTATACATATCGACACACATCTATATCCCCCCCCCCCATCCTATTAACCCACTCACCAGCAAAGATTTACGCCACCGACTAGTCCTGAACATGAATAAAACACAAAGCCTAATTTATTCCACTACCTCTCAATCTGTGGGTGCGTTCAGTATAGCGTAGCCATGATTGTTTTCAGTGGGGACCAAAGGGAGGGGGGCAACAACTTGTTATGGAGGGCACCAAGGGCAGACCAACAACATTTTCCAAAACATCTTAAGACACCGATTGGCCTGGGAAGTGCTGCAAATTCGAAAGGGGGGGGGTAGTCTGAGTACCACCCATTGTCCACGGAGCCTTATCTCCCGTCCAACATAGATATATCTAAGAATGCAAATTTATGCGACCCCACGCGCCAGCCACTTAGAGTTGACTTTACTCAATTGTGACGCAATTTCATTCCCAAATCAGGACTAAGATTGTCATTGGTCGATTTGGATGCAGTATTTTTGAAATACAACAACGGCCGGGCACGCATAGATCTACAAAACCTAGACACGACCGTGATTGGCTGGCTCTATAGCCTTTCGCGTAACGTATCGTTACAGACCGCGTGACCACAGACTGTTTTGCTCAATTCACATCGTAAAAAGGAATAATAGATGCCGTGTCCAGGTTTTATCTATAGATACACGTGACGAGACCGAATATAGAAAGTGCCCGCTGAATGGTCAGAATTTCAAGGTCAAGACGCAGTCTTTTTTGCATAATTCATCACAGAATCATCTCACGTATTATAATAGGACCTTGCGAAATGGACTGAGGGGGTGGGGGGCTACTGGAATGCACACAGTGTTACAATGTACATTTTATACAGCAACAATGAAATGTGTTCACTGGCAGTAAGTCAAAGTGGCAAACTGACTGATGTAATGATACTGCAATTCTTGAGTACAGTGTAGTTTATTTGGACATAACTGACAAAATGCTCAAATCAAAATACTCATTAACTGACAAAAATATACATACATTTGAGTTCAATAGAAAGCATTTGTAAGAAACCCCTTATTATACTTTTTGGAGGTCTCTATCTACCCGACTTGTATGACTCGTGACTCGGACTCGCGAGTCCCATTTTCCGTGACTCAGACTCGAATCACGGTAACAAATTAATTGAACTGGGACTCGACCCCGCGTGACTCAGGACTTGGACCAAAACTGCCTCAAATCACTTATTTTTTTCAACAATATAGTCACAAATTATTTTATAGACGTGTATTTGCAGTACTTGCGTGTCTTGTGCACCGAACTGACATATCGCCTGCTCAGGACAGGATCGTCTATAAAATAATTTGTGACTATATTGTTGAAAAAATAAGTGATATGAGGCAGTTTTGGTCCAAGACATTAAAATACAATTAAGACAATTTTGGAAAATTAATTTGGCGCTGATTTCGAGAACGACGTATATCCTAGGCAATAACTAGCATTCGATTTCATTTTGCATCATTCAAATAAATGAATGTGCATAACGTTTCATTTAAAGGTTTACAAAAACGTGATTAGGCTTTCGGTTTGACGGATGCGTTGCCGATTATAACGAATGTGCAATCCATTTCGCAGAAAACCGATGTTTTTATTGTGACACGATTGAATTTAACATTCGTTTTCATTTGTTACAATTTAAATTCGCATATTCTGCATTCAGTTTAATTAAATATATACAGGCCTAGACAAATATTGATACAGCTTTAATTGATTCATTAATTAATCAATGTATTGTAGGCCCAATAATGTGTTTGTTTTTATATACACAAAGGCCTATTTGAAATAGGCAAATGAAATGTTAAAAAGATATAAATCTTACCAAAATAAAATCAATCAATATAATCTTGTTGGCATATTATCGGGACGGTAAAGGGAAACATCACTTGTCATATCACAGGGGATATCTGGAAACTTTTTATTTGTTGGTTCTTTGTCTTAATTGTATTTTAATGTCTTTCTGTATTTCTGAAAGTTCTCTCTCATTATATCAGTTCAATTTCTTGGTGATATGATGCGATTGTGGTAAACGCTAAGCAAAAAAGAACGATTGTCTTCTCAGCTTTGATTTTTTATATAGGATTTATTACAATACTTGGTATGTTTCAAAAGGCTACACCACTTGGTTTAGTTCAATCATCATGAATTATCAAACATTCAATCAAACATTCCTCATATACTTTTGTTAACATAAATGAATTCCAGTGCTTGACCAGACATACGTTAAGTAACACTGCTCGGGAAATCGGCTGCACATTTAGCGAAATAGAGTGCTGATAAATTAAAAGGAATACAGGATTGCGGATGTGTAGATGTGCCCTCGATTTCGTGCTAAAATGAAATGTCAATATACCAAATTCAGTGCACATTCGGGAAATCGTATACGCTGATTTGTTACGACTAAATACACCTTCGTGGAAATAAAATTATCATTTGTTAAATAGAAACAGGGTTTTTGAACGTTCATTCTGTTTCGCACGAAACCGAAAGCTTCTTTTACAATTTTTTGTACACATTTTCCGAAATTGTCCGAGAAAACCTATAGTTTTCATACATTTCAGAGTGGTAGAGAGTTGCACAAAATGTATTCCTGAGGAAAAAAATCATTGCACGGTCCTTTAATTAAGAAAGAGAGGTGTGCATTTACGGATTGAAGACATCAGGTATGATTTACATGCAGGAAGTCTTAAAACATGCTTGACAATATGTGAAATAAATTTGCCCGAAAACAAAAAAAAGGAATGCCCGATCAACCCCTTACTACTGGTTCAGACGAAATTAAATGAACAACGCGATACGTTTAATTGGAATGCATCTTTAACTGGGACGAGTGAAGCTAAAAGACGATAGAATGCTCGGATAGTGAAATTGAATGATTCTTTTTGATTGTCGAATGACGATCTGTGTGATCTTTCAATTTCAATCTAAATTGAATCAGCCAAGCGTTAAATTGAATGAAAACTTGGTGAAGTTGGGCCGAAAAACCTATACTATAGGTTTTCTCGGTCAATTTCGGCAAATGAGCAGCCAATTTAACCACTACGCTATTCTATTTCGCGCGAAATCAAATGCTACTGAAAAGGGTCATTCGATTTCGTTTTATGACCAGTCAAATGTACTGTTGCGTCATTCGATTTAACAAAATAATCATGCAATTTAACAATTCAACAAAGCAGCATTCAAATTCGCAGGAGCTTTTTGAGGCGTGTGTTTAGTCATTCAAATTCATTTTTGGGCAGTCATTTCTGGAATTTGTGCAATCTAAAAAACGCTTTGTTAAATTTGTGATTCCTTAAGAATGTTGAAGGCATAAATACGGTTCACTTTTTGGCACTTGAGTCACTTTGCCGACTTCGAAGACGAGCTTTCGCTACAGTTTTACACGCATATTTCTAGAAATGGCAGCTCGTGGTCGCTACGCTAGAGTGGCCCAGGTAGATCGAGAAAGGTTGATCGAGGCCTTCGAGGGAAACGAGCAAGACTACGTTCAACTTGCGGTCAATTTGAACATCAACAAGTCCACAGCCAGATCAATTGTTGCAACATATTTGAGGACTGGAAGTCGAGAGACGCTGGCAAGAGGAGGAGCAACCCACAGCAAGATGGATGATGACATGCGAAACCATCTGCAAGGCATCCTTGACGCTAATCCCGTCTTGACACTTCAACAAATGAAGGCTAGTTTGAGTGAGCATCTGCCATAGAAGCCCCAGGTTTCTACTGCCACCATAGCCAGGGCCTTGGATGGGATGATGATTACACTGACACTAGTGGAGGACGTCCCTGATGCAAGAAATTCCCCTGAAGTTCTTGATCAACGCGTCCAGTATGGTGAGTGGTTCCTGCAGCATGGTGTTCTGGCGCATCTAGTCTTCATTGACGAGACAGGTTATAACGTCTGGACTCGACGCTCCCAGGGTAGAGCTCCACGAGGGATCGCTGCAAGACGAGTCGTCGACAGACAACGAGGGAGAAATTGCAATGTCACCTTCGCTGTTTCTAGTGAAGTAGGCTTGGTGCACCACCGAATCGCATTCGAAACTGTGACGCGAGAGAGATTCGAGGAGTTTCTTGCGGACACAATTCAAGAGTGTGATGCAGTTTTCCCAGACGACGAACCCATTTACCTCATATACGACAATGCGAGGCCTCACGTGCGAGCCCAACTCCCTGAAGGTGCCAACCCAATGATCCAGCTGAAGCGCCTCCCTCCCTACTGCCCATTCCTGAACAGCACGGAGATGGCACACTCTGCATTCAAGGCTGCAGTTAAACGCATCCTTGGGTTACCTGAGTGGCAACAACGTGTCGGAGACAGACAGGCTGCCAATCAAGCAGGAATGAACATGCAGCAGTGGAGGTGCGATCTCCTTCAACAAGCAGCCATCCAGAGCGTTGATGTCATCACCCAAGTGAAGTGCATGCA
>CM057147.1:7485584-7667201 GCA_029964075.1 Patiria pectinifera | reverse complement strand
CTTGATACACGAGACTCTTAACCGCTAGGCCGCGCACGATCGCTGTTGCAATAATCAATCTTTGGACGTATTTGAAGTATCCATTGAAATAAACTAAATATTCATGATTGTTTTGTTTTTCGATGTTTGCAACTGTTGTATATATTCCCTTTAAAGGCCACACTTGGAACATGTACCCGAACATGTATGTAGAACTCTGACAAATTTTGATTTTCACCTATAGGCTTTGTTTGTAGTTTATTTTTGCTTTAGAAAGAAGCATAGCCTACTCATCCTCTTTTTGGCGATCGTGTAGTGTAGGGCCCGGTTCCTATAGAATAAGGGAACAAAATCCACTTTAAAATTATTGGACCTACCAAACTAGTTGGCGACATTCTCAATAAACAGGTATGTCATAGATAGAGGGCAGGGTTTTGATTTTTTTTAGGGGCAAAATGACGACGACAGCGCAGCGACAACACGCAACCCGAAAAGAAAGATGGCGATCACCGCGCGATGTACCGTGAGCATGCACGGCGCGCTGAATCGCAAGGCACAAACCGCACAGGAAAATCTGTTCAAAATTGCAAAACGGGTGTAATTAGAATTGAGAAAAGTCTGCTTTTGATTGTAAAGGTGATTTTTTAGCAATAAAAAACATTTTTGACTCTAATTTGATCAAAACAAAACAGGGGCCCTACACTTCACAATCGCCCTCTTTTTATGCCCCGCGGCGAAGCCGAAGGGGCATACTGTTTCCGCCTTGTCCTTCCGTGGGTGGGTGGGTGGGTATGTGGGTGGGTGGGTGGGTGGGCGGGCGTGTGTGTGGGTGTGTGTGTGTGTGGTTGTCCGGACAAATCTTGTCAGCGCGATAACTTGAGAAATACTTAACATATGAACTTCAAATTTGGTTTGTGGATTGTCCTTGGTAATCCTAAGAAGCCTTTTGCATTTGGGGCCGAAAGGTCAAGGGTCAAGGTCACAGTGGCTGAAACAATAGAAATTTTGTCAGCGCGATAACTTGAGAAATACTTTACATATGAACTTCAAATTTGGTTTGTGTATTGTCCTTGGCAATCCTAAGAAACCTTTTGCATTTGGGGCCGAAAGGTCAAGGGTCAAGGTCACAGTGACTAAAACAAAAGAAATTTTGTCAGCGCGATAACTTGAGAAATACTTTACATATGAACTTCAAATTTAGTTTGTGGATTGTCCTTGGTAATCCAAATAGGCCTATCACATTAGGGGTCGAAAGGTCAAGGGTCAAGGTCACAGTGGCTAAAACAATAGAAATCTTGTATTTATTCTGAGAACATAGGGATTAGGGATTAATTCATTTAAAACCTACAGAAGACACTAATGCTGTCAATGAATGTTCTATGTGACCAAGGTACATGTAAGTTGATGTTAAAAGAGTGGTGTTATGTCATGGAAACAGTCACGGTTGCGGGGCATTTGTGTTTGTAAACACACCTTACTTGTTTAATGTTTAAGTAGGTCTAGGATAGATAAAAAAAGCTGCATTTTTCAGACGTCTATTTTTCATGCTAATTTCCAAATTCGTTTGCACACATTTGTGCATCAGAAATGTCAACATGATATTACACGACAAAGAAACACCTGAAAAATGCAGCACTTTTTTTCTATCCTATATAAAGAGGGTGAGTATGCTTCTACATGTTCGGTTACATATTCCAAGTGTGGCCGTAATTTACGCAGGTAGTCAGTAAATTGGCCACATTTATTCGGCAACAGTGCTAAGCTAACTAGCCCAGGTTGGATGTAGGTAGGTTAGGGAGTCTGACCTGGACCAGCTACAGTGCTAAGCAAAGATCCTATAGCGCTATAGGCGACCAAAGATCCTATAGCGCCGCTAGCGCTACGCGGTGCTATAGCATAGGAATCTTTGGCATGTTTGGTGCTAACCAAAGATCCTTGCTTACGATCACCTAGCCCCATAAATGTGGCCAATTTACTGGACTGCTTCCGTAAAAATGGCCACAGTTGGAACATGTACCCAAAAGGTAGAACTCTGTCAAGATTTGATTTTCATATTTAGACTTGGCTTGTACCTTGTAGTTTATTTATAATGCTTAAGAAGCATATTTATTTGTGCTTTGGAAGCATACTCACTGCTCACCCTCTTTATCATGTTTATTACTAGTGATAGAAAAAGGTTTGGCATTTCTCAGACGTCTATTTTTCGTGTGATTTCCAGGTTCGTTTCCACACGTTTGCGTATCTACATGTAAATTCGGAAAGATTTCCATATTATACGAGGTTCACTCAACACTCTGTGTACAAACCCTATGAGAGTGGACTGAAAAATTCTAAGTGTTTTCTAAGAAAATGCTTGTATTTTTTCACTGCTCAAATTGACTTTGATGACATGATATTGCTATCTGGGGGCTTGTTAGTCAATACAGAGAAAATTAGTGAACTTCGCATATGGTAATCTTGCCGTAAATTCTAACATGAAATTACACAAAAATTTGCTGTCTGAAAAATGCTGAACTTTATTCTATCGCTATAAAAAGGGTGAGTGTGCTTCTAAAGCATAGGCCTAAATAAAGTACAAAGTCTATTATTAAAATCAAAACTTGACAAAATTCTATATTTTCGGGTGCATGTTTCAAGTGTGGCTTTTATTTACAGAGTTAGTCCAGTAAATTGGCCACATTTATGGGGCTAACGATCAGCATTTTGTGCAACCACACTAGCAGAACCATATAAGCACAGAATCCTTACTTATGAGATAAACGCTTGCGCAGAAGCCCAAATTGCTCACTATTATTGGAATGCCAAACTGGCTTACAACAGTCTGACAGTTTCAAAAATTAAAAAAACTTATCAATTATTAACAGTCCGGCATCCTGTGCAATCTTGGCACTGGCACAGGCGCTGCTTGTCATTTCCAAGAAAAGTGGAATTTTTGTATCAATTTTCCACAATGGTTGGCTGACCAGCGTTGGACAAAAACTGATTTTTTTTTCAAGTAGGCCTGCTGCCCCCAATTTACCAAATTTTGTAAGTCCACAGTTTGTTTGCAATTGGTTAATATGTATCTGTCATGTCATGCATCATGTCTTCGGACGGGTCCCTCACCTGACAATTCCCTGACGTCTATAAATTGCTCCGCTTCCTCTGAAGTTTGGTCAGGGAACCAGACTCCAAGAACTGCATTTTTTTTATTGGTTTCTCCATCATCTTTGATTATTAATATGAACACAAAACTTTAACAGCTATGTGTTATGGCACTTTAGGAGGTAAATTCAACATGTGTCAAGGGCACCCGGCATGTTGCATGCCATTAAACACATCCTCTGTTAGGCCCTTGTATCAATCATGTCGTACTTGCCAATGCTAACATGTAAATCTTGGTCCTGTTGAATTGTCCGTTGCAGAATCCAAATCCATGTAGAGTCGGGTGCATGTAGTTCTTCCATCATGTTTGCTACACCACAAAGACACCAGACAGTTGACAAGGAGAATGTCGGTTCCCAGGTAACTCAACTAATCCTAGATGCTGAAACTGTTGTGCTTCCGGCAGCTTAATTTGAACTTCAAATTGTGTCGTAGTTTTACCACTCGTAGTCCGCAGACTTTAAATAGCCAACATCGTACACCAGCTTAAAGTACACAGAGTTGCAAAAATATTTGGAGCTGCGTGTTTTGCTGAAGAATTAGCAGACAAGAAAAACACATTTGGGACACATAGTTTAAGACCAATGTAATGATTCAGATGCAGTGTCCTCTTTGACAACTCTAGATACTACATGAATAAACATTCATTGTATAATGCGTGTACCATTGCTTGCCCAGTGACTTCTATTTAAACAATTATGTACCATTTTAGTCCTTTTCTTTTTGCCTCTAGACAAACATATTTACGTAAGTCCTAGACTTACAGACTACAGAGTCTGATTTTTTTTTAAAGTATATGCATTTAATTGGCTTTTTCACAATTTGCGAATAAGCCTTTCTTTTTGTTCTGATTTTTTTTGGGGGGGGGGGTTCTTCTTTTTGTGCCAAAAATCCCATAGACTTTGTGCACGATTTTAGTACACGCCACTTTTGGCATTGAACTTCGTCGTACATCATTCAAATTAAGCATATATGCATTGTCCTTATGGCAAAGTTGTGTCCCGAAGAGTGACGTCATGATTACGTCATCAGGGGCCACGTGACGTCATCAGAAACATGCATTTTGAAGTCCTATATCTACAGAACAGTAAGTCCAATTGTGTTGAAACTTGGTATGTGGGTAGACCGGGATGTGTTATAGATACAAAATAAGGTGACGTCATGATGACATCATCATGCGATTTTATATGAATATTTAAATTTTTGGACCTTTTACCCATATCTCACGAACGCAACATGAAAAATTCACAATTCTTTATGTATTTGGTTCGTTAGGTAATAGGTATTTGCATAAAATTTTGAAAAAATATGTGACGTCATCATGACGTCATCAAAAATGCGGATTTTCAAAACACATATAAGGAAAGGTCCGATCGTCATGAAACTTGGTGGGTAGGTAGATAAGTGTACTAGTATGCAAAGTCCGAAGTGACGTCATGATGACGTCAACATTTGATTTTTTTATGATTTTTTAAATATTTATAATTTTATTCTGCTTCCAAAATTGCACACTTCCTTTCATCGGATTGATTTTAAGCTTGGTTCAAACCTAGACCACAATGACAAAATGTGCATTGAGGATAGTTTTCAAGATGACGTCATCGCAGGGCATGTGACGTCATGTGTCAAAGCTTTATTTCAAATCCCATTGACAATGCACATGATTTTTGTACACGCCACTTTTGGCATTGAACTTTGTCATACATTATTCAAACTAAGCATATGCATTGTCCTTATGGCAAAGTTGTGTCCCGAAGAGTGACGTCATGATTACGTAATCATGGGTCACATGACGTCATCACAAATGTGCATATTTTGAAGTCCTATATCTACAGAACGGTAAGTCTGAATGGGTTGAAACTCGGTTTGTAGGTAGGCTGGGAAGTGTTATAGGTAAAATTTGAAATGACGTCATGATGACGTCATCGTGCCATTTATATGTTTTTTTGAATTTTAGGACCTTTAAGCCATATCTCATGAACGCAACATGCAAAATTCAAAATTCTTTTTGTATTTGGTTTGTTAGGTAATAGACATGTACAAAATTTTGAAAAATGTATGACATCATCATGACGTCATCAAAAATGCATATAAGGGAAGGTCCGATCGTCATGAAACTTGGTTGGTAGGTAGATCATGGTACTAGTATGCAAAGTCCGAAGTGACGTCACGACGACGTCATCGGTTGATTTTTTATGATTTTTTAATATTTTAAAATTGCATTCTGCTTCCAAAATTGTACCCTTCCTTTCATCGGATTGACTTCAAACTTGGTACAAACCAAAACCACAATGACAAAATGTGCATTGACATGTGTTGTCAAGATGACGTCATCGCAGGGCATGTGACGTCATGCGATAACACTTTATTTTTGGAATTCTAAGCATTTTGAATAACCTTTAACTGTATCAAGCACTCTCAAAAGTGACTGCAAAAGACACAACAGAAAACATTTGTTAAATGCGAAAA
This sequence comes from Patiria pectinifera, assembly GCA_029964075.1. Classification (NCBI taxonomy): domain Eukaryota; kingdom Metazoa; phylum Echinodermata; class Asteroidea; order Valvatida; family Asterinidae; genus Patiria; species Patiria pectinifera. Next base: position 7,661,609 of record CM057147.1, on the reverse strand, counting down.
AGCCTTATGTTCTGTTCGAACAGACATAGCTCTAGTATTTTTTTTTTGTCTGTTAATTGCTATTTTACAGTATTGTTATAAGTGGCATGCAAAGGTTTAACTGATATGTCATTTAAAAAAAAAAAATAAACCATAAACCAAACCCCCAAAACCCCAGAGCCTGAATAGTTTTTCAACACAAGCCCCACTGACGACCATAAATTTTGGTCTTTTAGCAGGTCTGTTGAAGCAAGATATTTTTGTCAACCTTACATTCCAAGTGTAATTTTTGAACTTACACTATAAATGGTATTGAAACTGTTTCCTGACATGTTGCTTGCAGGTGAAGACACCAGGGAAATCCTTGAATCCTCTTGTGACTCCAGTCAGAAAGCCTCTAGCTAGTCTCAACCAAGATGTAACTGCATCCCACAACTGCAGATCATCAGCAAAGATGGTGCAGAAGATATGGACCCCTGTCAAACACTGCACCCCTACCAGATTGACATCTGCAAACAAGACTCGAGGAAGACAAAGCAAGAAACACAGGTTTGAAAAGAACAAAAGTACACCTTTGGAGAAATACGTAGCTTTTAGTACATGTAGGCATTGAAATATACCGTTAAAAAAAAAAAGTTTATTGAACTCAGTTTAGTTTGGAACCAATCAAGATCAGTACATGTACACCCATACATGCATTATGCATCTTGATCTAGTTTAGCTGGCACCTTTATCAAAACATGTCCAACATGTTTGCTTAGAAAATACTTAAAGGGAAGATACAACATTTGCAAACATCAAAAAACGAAATGATCAAATTATCATGAAATACCCTACTGAATTGTTAGGGACTGACAGTCTAAAGCATTCCTTTAAAATCGTGGCTCCTGGTGTGCTGACATTTTCCAGAAAACCTGTATTTTTCCAACGCTGGTCGGTCGACCAGCGTTGGAGAAAACTGGCTTTTTTCAAAAATTGTTCTTAATTGTTCATATTTAGCTATTCTGACTTTTCTTTGCAATTGATTACACACCTCTGAAGGGGTACAAGCCTGCTAGACTGATTCTCTGACCTTACAATTCCCCAAAGTGTATTAATTGCTCCCTTTCATCTTAAGTGGGGTCAGGGAACCAGCTTACAAGAACATGATAGGTTTTCTTGGTTTTTTCCAGCATCTACAAGCCAAAAACGTGAAACAAGTCAGTTTTCCAATATTTTCTATAACATATTAACCCTCCAAATCCATTTACTTCTGAAAATTGAAGTAAAAGCACATGTTGTACATTCCCTTTAACGCAGTTCACATTTGTATGAAGTTGTGGCCTTTGTCCTGCCAGGATTTTGTAGCCCTTGTTCAATGCATGAAACAGATGTAATAACAGTCAGAGACAAAGAAATAACAGGTACAGATTTGATGCCGAGGCTGCTTCTGGAAGGAATAGAGGTGGCTGTCAACAGATGCAAAACAATCTCAGTCACAATATCCAAATGTTTACTCACTTTGCTCAGGACTGTATTCTTTCTAGGAGGTCTTAAATTAGTGGATCAAAGTTACTGTGTACCCAAACAACATACAGATGACGTATCTTTAAAGATACAGTCCATCATTTGTAATTTGTGCATTTTGTTCGTTTGAAGCAATAAAAGTGTTCAAAATCTAATGAAAGATACTGAACAACTAACCTGATGAAGTTTCAGCTCAGCTTCAGCTGTATATTCCGAGAAAAACAGCATTCTAGGATCTCAATTTCAAATAAAAAGTTTCTGAATCATGTTTCGAATTGCAGCTATACGCGATGTCGCGCACTGATGCGACAAATTATAGCAACCGCGCACACCTGTGCGTCGTGCCAATGCTTGCGCGCGCTGCGCCAAATAACAAAACGAACTACTAATTTAAATTTTCCTACAGACGCACCGTTGGAAAGGCCTTCTTTCGTTGATTACTTCAAAATGACAGCTTGCCAGAAAGAATAATTTTACAGGGAGTTTAGTCCCCTTACTATCTTTCAACCAACTAGTTTTTCAACAATAATACGCCAGTTACTTTTTCGGATGGCTGTAAATGATGGACTATAGCTTTAAAGTGCCTGAATTGACACAGGTGCCACAAATGCTTAAAATAAATATCCTTTATTTTGATTTACGTGCTCATATTTTTTAAGTCAGTAAGAATTGCTACATTACAGAGGATTGACACTTCTGTAATTGTTTTTTCTTCAGGAAAAGCAAAGATCCATCAGTGGCTTGGTCGTCTTGTAAGAGAACAGCCCTGAGTGTGACTGAAGCTGCTGAGTCTCTCCTCAATCAAGTCCTTCTCAAAGAAATATCTGCTTGCTCTCATCTTCCAAAGGTACATGTACAGGTATGTACACTGTAACTATGTAAGCAAATACATACATTTCAAACAAATCGACATTAGAAAATATTTAAAAACAAAAATAGTGAATATGAAATGAGCACCCTTTAAGTCAAACAACTGTTAAGTCAAACAAAGAATCCATTGCCTTCTGTAGTATAACAATGATATACAACCCTGCTTAACTCAAAACTCTGCTTCAGTCAAATTTTGAACCTGTTCTCTTGAGGTTTGACAACTCGAGATTTCACTGTATTGTTGTGACTTACTAGTCACAAGACATTGACAAAATGATCAATGTGAATGGTAATGCTCCGTGCAAAACCTACAACTTTCATGCTACAAGTAGTTTTTAGAATTTTTGTTGATTTTTTTGTCAGGAAAGTGGCACTGAATGGATGGAACCACTGTCTTCCATATCTGATGGAGATCAGCTGCTGGAACAGACTGTGTCAGGATTGGTAGACAGTGCAGTTCATGCCGCCTTACAAGAATTGAGAAATGAGAAGGTAGGAAGAACCTCTTGGCTTTCATCTGTGTCCGATTGTTGTAAGGTGATGTTTGATCCCGCACTTCATGCGGAGGATTTGTGATTTTGGAGTTGGGTTTGCACCGTACAGTAGGAATGTCAGCTGAACATTTTTTGCAAGCAGGAAACTAAAATGAAAATTGATGAATCTTTGTCCTTGTTACTACTTCAACAGGTGCAAGGAGCAACCTGCTCAATCCCTACAAAGACCATCAGCACAGAGTCACTTGCTCTAGATCCTGTAACACCAACCACTGATGGCTTGTGGAGTATTGCTCTGGGGCTTGACGAGTCCTACAACAACTCTGGCCAGGGTCAGGAAGATACCAGCGTCTTCCTAGAGGACAACCTGTCTGGTATTTCATCTGAATTATCACTGGCGAAGGGAATGGCTGCAGGGTGTAGTCCTGTCATGAAGATCAGTAAGCCATGCTTTACACCTGCTAATCATCATGAGGGTCAGGAAACAAGACTTGCTCCAACTATCCACCAAGACGACGTATCTATAGACCCTGATGGAGAAAGCAGCAACAATCACATGCGCTCATGTAGATTGGTGCTAGGCTTAACAGGATCTACTCCCATTGCTTCTCATCAGTTGATTCAGGGAACTGATTCAGTCCAAAAAGTTGTGCAGAAGCTTGAAATGACAAACATGTCCCTGGTTGAACTTGAGCCATTAATGAAAGTGGTACCAGCTGAAATTGCAATTAGGGGTTCATGCACTGTGCCCATTGAAATACCACACACCAGTCGTGGTACCAGACCAGATGACAGTGCTAACACTTCTGTTGCTATGACACCAGTCAAGACAATGCAAACTGACTCTATGATTCCTGCCACTAATGTGGCTGGTGTAGCTGTTGGTAGCACGCCAGTCCACTCCAATATAACAGCAATAATTGACAGCTCTGTTGGCGTGACCCCTGTGAAATCTTACAGCATATTCACTGGGACTACTTCTCACAAACCAATCTTAAAGACAGATAGCTTTTTGATGACCACGCCCATGTATGTCTCTGATGCTTACAATGGAACCACACCCATTGGAATGACTGATGGCGTGACTATGACCAATCCCACCAGTTCAACTGATGCCTGTATCGGAACCACACCTATCAGACCAGTTGAAGTTCTTAACAAGTCCGTCACAGCGACCCTAAGTCCACTGCCAGATTCTGCTTTTGGGACAGCGTACAAACAATGCAGTGATGCTAACTGTGGGACCACACCTGTTAGAGTGTCCAACAGTTCAACTGTTACTACACCCACCGGTCTGATAGATGCCAGTGTTGGAACCACACCCTCTGAATCAGTAGAAATGACAAACAAGTCTGTCATGGTGACGCCCATCAGAATGTCAGACACTATGACTGGAACCACACCAATCCAATCTAGCCATGCCCTCATCGGTACTACCCCAGTTAAATCTGCTGATATTGGTCTGAGTACAGACCCAGCTCTGGTCACTGATTCTTCTACAGGAACCAGTCCAGTACGAGTCACAGAGGTTGGGGTAGGTACAGGTTCATACCAGGCAGTAGATGCCCAGTGTGGATCAACACCTGTTAGAGTTGTTGATATGAAATGTGGAACCAGCCCATCTGCCTCAGTAGATGCAAGCACAGCTGTTACACCCCTGGCTCTCAGCACTGCAGGGACACTGACGTCACCGATTGTTGTACCAGCATTCAAGTAAGTATTACATTCCCTACTCAATGCGTATCGGAAGCCTCTGTACATTGGGCCACATGCTACTTCACATGCTGAAAATAAATCATAGGCATGATTGCTCACCAAATTGTAATATAGAATTTGAACATCCCTGCCTAAAATGGACCACTTTGTTATATGTAAGCTATATTACATACACATGTATTCTGATTTGTTCCCAAAATAACTGCATTGCTTTCAAAATGAGAATGAACAAATGATAATTTGGCTTAGTGTGATGAAGTAATGTGGTCTCCCAAGAGGACTGCATGTACACGTAGTCCACGCTTTAAATGACAGCTTTTCCTTCTGCAATTGCACAATAAACGTGGTGAATGTTACAGTCATTAACACCTTTTTTTTTCATTAAATCTTGACAGATTAGAAGCTGAGAGTCCAAGCCAACTGGACGCCAGCAGTCTGGTGAGTCACATGGAGTCAGCATGTATCAGTAATGAACTCCTCCGCCGTGAGATTCAGACAATTAAGACAACCAAAGCTGAGCTACAACACCAACTAGATGGAGCCAGAGAGCAACTTGAACAGAGGGAGGTGGTGGAAAGACTGGAACAGCTTAATCCGAAGGTGGAATTGCGACAGACTTCAAAGGTATGGCATTGGCCCAAACAAGTAATTTTGGGGCGCTAGTCTTAAATACAAAATGGTTCCCTTGAAGTGCCAAGTAGGTTGAAACTCGCTCTTTTAAGTAAATCACGTCAAAATAGGTGTTTTTCATGATCTTCACTTATACTTGCCCGAAGACATCAACATGTTGGTAGTGTTGACAATCGGTTTTATTTTAACTCCATGGGGCTTTACACTTTGTATAGCTTGAACAAAAGGACCAACTGCGGGACCGACTAAAAATGACAGGAAATTCACGTAGGTCTAATGTATGTGCAATCATTGAGTGCAATTGCAGTTTATCATCTTTATCTGGTGGGAACCAATCAATGTGCTAAGCAAGGTATTTAGAGGTGGCTAAACATTTGCTGTTGATGTCGCGTCAAAGTCAGAAAAATAATTGGTTTGACGATGCTTCCTGTGCTCTCAATCACCATGGATGTGAAGGTTAACAGCACTTCCCCTCTCTTGTTACGATGTGTTTGCTCTACATCTTTTCAGGAGTCGTTACAGACAGAGGTTGATAATCTTCTCCTTCAAGTCGGAGAGCAGATGAATCAACTAGCTTTCCTACAAGAAGCCTTACATCAGGTATTGGTCAATTTGCTATCTTGGACTCGCATGTAATAGTGACTCAAACAAACCAAATGGGTTACAAGTCTCCATAGGTATTTTCTGAGCAATAACCCTTTTAACAGAATCGGTTCCAACAGTCCATGTGTGAAGAGATGAAATTGACATATTGGCACCATCTGAATTGACCAATTCCTGTTATTATATTTGGGTTGGTATATGTCTAGTGAATAATAAAATATGATAGACTTTTTCAAGTGGCAACTGTGTACATGTACATGTATAAAATGTCAAGCATTTTTTAATGATGTCACTATTAAAGTGCTATGGAATCTCCCCATGTTATGAGTGACCACAATCATTCAGTGGTTTATCCTTCATTTATTTGCAGCTAAAAATTTCACTTAAGTGAAAATTTACAAATTTGAAGCCTCTGTTTCCAGAGAGGCCACATAAAGCTTATTCTCGATCATAACCCCATCTAAAAACACGTTAAATTTGTGCAGCAGCAGGATTCCAGTCAAACCAGTGAGTTTGGCGGTTTTGAGACATCATCTTGTATTGAAAAAAAACCCTTTTTCATTTTGCCGACGCGCATGGCTACGGCGACGCGCGCGCATACCAGAAACCGGAGACTTTTTTTTTTTGGCCTAAGATGTACTCGGTTAAAACTAGAAATTTGAATCAATGATAAAAAAAACACTGAAAGATGTACATTTATATGTACTCATAGTATGAACAATTTGAGAGATCCACACACCATAATGACAATATTTTACAATTCATATCACCTAGGACAATCTCAGACAATTAATTGGATTGTAAGCATTGACATGCATATTGTCTCCATCCTCAGTCCAGTATTGATTCTCCTGATGTCCAGGTGGTGATAGCTTAAATCCAAAAGTGGAACCTTAGCCATCTATGACAAAAACCAAAGAGCAAAATGCTTTTGTATAAAAGATCTACATGTATTTCTCAAAAGGAGGGAAAGGTTTGGGCTCAGACATGATTATACAAGAACAAAAAGGCATTCATTTTTTTGTTTGTTGGTAAATTACAAATCCCGTACCTACTCCAGACTGTGGTATGTCTAAATCTACCCCATTGAAAAAGAAGTGTGACAGGCTTAACTCCCAACAAATAAGAATTTTACCGATACTGGAAATATTTTTGCTTCATGTCTGGGTCGGCTATAAATTCCTAATTTATCTTGATGAATGTAGCCCGCTAAAGCCTACTCAGGTCAGGCAAACAGCGTGGTCTAGCATGAACCTTCTTTTAATAAATGATCAGAATGGTGTACTAATTCCTTGACAAATCGGCAATCATGGGAAATAACAGTCCTTCCTTGAAATTCTCAGGCCCTGGCAATTACTGTTGCTACCATTAATTGAGTTCCATTGGCATTGCAGTTGAGTTCCGCTTGGCAAGTTGTGCTGTGGTTGTATGGTAGATGGTATATCGCTCTTTTTCGCTTCCTCAGTACCGGTACAAGCTGTTAAAGGAGCAATATCTTTGCTGAACTTGTAAATCAATATTCCATACCTGTCCACACATTTTGGGACAGACAGAAGCATTTTTGAGGTATTTGCAGAATGTTTTTAAATACAGTTCACCAAATTAAACATACATTCCCATCCTTAATTCAGTGACAATTTACCAAAATTATGAAGACCTTGCCTTTGTAAGGATGAAAGGTTTCAGCTAATAACCCCTGACCTTATCACGGACCCAGGATCAGAGCATTGTACTGTGTCATTAATAATACCATGCAGTGTAAGGGCTAAATCATTACGTTCAACTGGTCCCACAAGTTACATGAACACGTATAGGCACAAACATTTGCCCATCATCAGGCCATTTAAATGGCCTGAGTTTGGTCATTTTTCCAGTCAATTTACATCCTACATTTTATCAATTTGATTGGACTTACAGAAATCCGCTGAGTTATCAACTGCCAACCAGGATAAGATCAACATGAGAGATCAGTATCAAAAGGAGATCCACAACCTACAACAGGACCTGTGTATTGCTTATAAACAACAACAGCAAGAAGTGAGTCATTTGTAATGCCATTAAGTAGAAGCAATGTCTTGTTTAAGGGAGTTTGTTAACTCAGAATTGTTTGATTACAGCAAAGGGAAAGAAGGATGGAAAAACATTTTCTAAATTTAAAATATGTTCATAATTACTACCATAGTGGTGACAGTTTTGCTTTGTTAAAATGTTTCAAAGTTTGGAAAGCCTTTTTCTAAGACTGACAGGCTTTATCTTGATTTTTCATTTTTGGTCTTGACCGATACATCATAGCCGTCGCAAACATCCCTTGTCCTTCTAAATGAAAAGACTCTGGAATAGATTATTGATGTAATGCTGTTGTGGTTTGTAATTTGAGGTTGTATTGATTGCCTATCCTTGCAGGTATCTGATCTCCATGCATTTTATGTGCAGAACAACTATGAGCCTCACTACAGGAGAGCTAGAGTTACCATTGCTGAGCTCAAGACAGAACTACAAGCTTATACTGACTTGAAAGACACACTGGATAAAGCCGCCGAGATTCAGGTGCTTGACAAGTTGTAATAAAAAGGCAATTTGATGGTAACTTGTGTTGCATTGAGAGGGGGGGGGGGTCTCCTGCCAACTCTGTGCTGTTATTCTATAAAGTCAAAGCATTTAGGGTGGATTTTTCCTCACATACATTGTATCTCTTGCAATTAAGTGACTAAACTACTAAAAACTATGTCAACAAAATAAAGTTCTATTGGTTGGCCAATACGTTTTTATTGGTAACTTGCGTTACAAGAAAAGGACATGGCAATATTATAAATACCCTTCATTTCCAAGTTTCCTCATACTGCCCACTGATTTAAACATCTTGTTAGTACCCTCACATCTTTGGGTGTAATTCAGATGCTACCATTTAAGTTAATAAATTATCATCAAATCTCCAGAGTGATAAATTTTGGTATCTCACTTTACAGTAATTCACGTTACAATTTTTCCGCCCATCTTTGGTACAAGTCAAAACACAGGAAAGTAATGAATAAAAGACATTTGTGCATGAAATATGAACATTTCTCTGTGCCTTAAAAACAAGTTATTCATGAAATAACTGAGTATTATTTTGTGATTGTTATTCCTTAGGAACAATTTGGATGTATTGAAGAGGCATACAGTCTAGTGAATGCACTCTTCACAAAGACGATGGACAAGAAAGATGAATTGGACAAACAGGTGTGTTTGCATATTCAGAAATCCACACAAATCTTGAAACAAATTACTTGCGCTCTTTTTAATAACTAAAAAGACATTTAAAAATGTAAATCTTTTATATGAAAGCATCAGTTGGTTTATTCCCCTTTTCTCTCTATTACACCTGTAATTTAGCTTCCAATTGTTTACATTAGCTCAAGCTGTGATATGACAAATTAAATAATGTACCGTACCAGTGTACCGCCTGTCGACAATAATAGATGTTACAATGGTGGTTACAGATACACGCTTTTAAAACCATTCTAAGAGTGTCCATCAAATGAGGGATAAAAACAATTTTCCACAAGTGTGAGCATTACAGTTTATACAGTGTGAATCTGGTTTTTGTCTGTCGTAACTTTCTTAACCTTACTTTTGTCCTTATAGCATGTAGCGATGGTTGATGAGATGAATCACACCAAAGCATTGAATGAGCAGCTACAACAGCAGCTAGCAACAGCAAAGGACCAGCAACACTATACACAGACACAGCTACAGGATGCTATCAATGCTGAGAAGGACGCCCTCAAGTGTCAGGGTCAATTACTGGGAGAATTAGACGAGATCTCACAGACTTCTGATGAGATCAAATCAGAGCTTCAGAGTACAAAATTAGGTCAGAAGTAATACTGTGGCTGGATACAAATGTTAAGGGCCATTCAAAATTTTCGATGTTTTTAAATTTCGATTTTTTTTTTCCCCCCGAACTTGTTTTGACCCACCCACCCACCCACCCACCCTGATTTTCGATCTTAAAATTTTGATTTTCCATTCAATAAAAAACATAACAAATGTCTAGTTCAGTGACTGCGGAATTCAGCTGCGGTTAGTGTACACGGCACCTTACCAACAACACGGCCCACTGGCATTCCCGCACATAGGAAATAAACCTGGAACACGTTAAACTTGTCCATTCTAAACGGTGATAATAAGTACAAGCTGGCTCTAAAAAAAATGATTGTTGTCTTGGCGTTAAGAGGTGTAATGACTCCAATTATTCATGAAGTTTATTCAGAAGTTTCAGTCATTTTGGATAGAAAAAAAAAGACCTCTCAACTCGCGCTTTTCAGACTCGTCGATGCTGCCATGTTCTTTGCACGCAGATACCATGCATGCGATGTATATGCGCATGCCGGTAGCCTTATCTTGAACACAAGTAGGTTTATTTCCTTGTCGCAATTGGTAACCGACACTCATGGGGTGTATTCAGACAAATGAACCTGGTATCCCGCTCCATTTGCACGGCGCACCCATGCATACATGGTGCTCCGATGGATACACAATACACAGTACATTGTACTTGTGCGGTACTACCGGATGCCCATTGTACCCGGTCGTACGGTACGGGCAAGGGTTAAAAGTATTACAAATCGGAACGCAGATAGTTGAATTGTCAAGTCAAAAGAGGGTTTTTTTTTCTGTTTTCTATATTTTTAATTGAAAAAAGTGAATCTGGAACTCGAAATTTAAAAACATCCAACATTTTGAATGGCCCTTTAATCTGATAAAAGTTGGTTAACTGGTTACTATTTAATAGATGGAAATCATGCTGGATTTGTGGGAGTATGCGTCATTTTGTTATTCAGTTGGTTAGTTGGTTAGTTGGTTGGAAGGTCAGTTGGTTATCAATCAATTTGTCAGTGGGTTGGTCGGTGGGTGGGTCAGGTTGGTGAGATCAAGTCGGGTCCGATCAGTCAGTCTGGTCGGTCATTTGTAGAAAGATCTTAAATGTTATAACTTCTCACAAATCCCCTATGAGATATTGCTGCTAAGTATGAACACTCATACTTAACAACCAAATTCTAAAAGAAAAGGTTAGTTAGGTCTTGTTAATCTGGTCAGTTGGATCTGGTAAATCTGTTCAAGTCAGATCAGGTCCGTCTCAGGTGAGTCATTTGCAGGAATGTCTTGCATATTATATATTTGTTATATCCATAGAGCTATATTAAATTACTAGAGCGCTAACTCCTCATTCTTGCGCGCGGAGACGCTTTGAAGACGCTCTGGGCGCAGACATTTTGAATTTATGTGCGTGTTTGTAGAACACAATCAAAATAGATGGATTGAATTTTAAAAGTATACTCTAAATGCAACGCGCAAGTAGAAGATACGCAAACAACGTAAGCGCGTCATGACTGTTCAAAAACGTCACAGCGAAAAGCATCTGCAGCGAGGGACGCGCACACGTTGCCCTGTTTGCATAGAGCAAAATGAAACGCTCATTTGCTGATCGTGCGTTTCGGGTTTTGCGTATCGGCTTCAATGACGCACCGGTATCGAATACAAACGCAGATATGCAAATAGCCGTACAAAAGCGGTACACAATTTCGAGTTTTCCATAGGTTTGTGCACAAACATTAATGCGGCCATCAGGCATTACTTTATACATCAAGTTAGCGCTCTAGTAATTTAATATAGCTGCATGGTTATATCACATACAACTGTAAATGATATAATTAAAACGTCCTTTTCCTAAACTGTTAACTACAGAATTGTCTGGCTACAAAAGTGATTATGAGACTGTCATGGCCAAGATGAAGGCATTAGAGCAGCAGAGTATCCAGCATTTCCTGGCACAGTGCACAGTGGAAGCTGCTTTGGCTATTCAGAGTAAACAATGGCAAGATACCAGGGCAGAGATGCAGATAGTGCATTCACAGACTGGAGAAGAGGTTCAGAATCTCATGCTGCAGAACACAAGGTGCAAACCAATGCAATGTATACTGATATATTTCCTAATGATAGCACTCTGTTCCTAACATTTAGCAACCATTGGTAATCAGCAGTAACAGTGAGTTTATAGATTGATAAGTTGTGGATGTTTTGATACCAATTTCATCAACATTGTTATTACAAATATGCTTTTTCAGATGGAGTGGAAACTTTGTTTTGGTCAAAGGCTAGCCCCATAAGCGTGTCAAATACTGCACTTTCTCTGTATTGTGAACCACACAGTGTGCATGCCACATTTCCTAAAAACTTGTTTCAGGAGCTGAATTAAAAAAATCAGGAATGTTTTTTCTTACTTGATAGTTGCTATGGAAGCTACCTACATCAAAGGCATGTATGTCTCTAGTAGCAAGCCATATTTCATAGCAAGCATTTATCGCATTTCCAAGATCAAAAAACTTAATTGTCATGGAGTATTTTCACAATAAATAACATGTTTCAGTGTGATGGGGCAGTTATGAACATGTGGTTTAAAGCTGATTAATGGTCTGGCAGCTGAAAATAGCCTGAGCTGAAGGCGAGGGCTATTGCTGATGACTAGGGCCCTAACCAGTTTAAACATCACATTTACAACTGCTCTATCACGCTATTATCCCCATTCAGAAATACCTTTTTGGTAAAAATCTAAAATCAAAAGGTTGGCAAACTTCCAACAATGTTCGGGTCATTTTTGTGGGTAATCACCTTGGGTAATTCTTGTGTTCTGTCTTCAGACTTACTGCTGAGACTACTGACCAGAAGCATCAACTGTCTAGCAGTCAAGATCTCATCATTGCCCTACAGTCTGAACTTGAGAGAAACAAGGAGATAATGAACCAACAAGCTAAGGAACTGGAATCACTGGAGTGGGAGCGAGAGATGAGCAAGAAGGCAAAAGCAGATGCACAGAGGATGGCCAGACAGATTCAAGTAGGTTTGGCATTGCCTGATGTCTTAGCTAGTCACTTGTTGCATAAGACCATGCACAAGTTGAGTTTAGTAAATTTAGGTAGTCTCAAGTTCAAGTCAGGACTCTTGCACAGTAAGATAAGGGCAGATAAAATGGTCAGACAAATTTTGGTAAACTTTGAAGTGGATCAGCTGCCGGTTTAAAAAGATGGTAGTTGTCGTATGAGAATATATACTAAACTCCGGCCAAGTCAACAACGTATAACTTGTCATATCACTTAAATCGGCCATCTGACGAAAGTCCCGATAGTCTCTAATGCAGTTCCATTGAAAGTTTCATTTCTAAGTCAGCCTTTGTAAGTTGCCATTTCGCCTAAGTCGGCGTGTTACTTTTGGTCCCATTTCTTCACAACTACATTAATTCCTCCGCATAAGTTGGCATAAAAAAACCACCACCACCACGTGCGCGATCACAAAGGGGTTTCCCCGATTCTGTAAGCACATCAATACCAGTACCCCTCTAGTCCTGCACGCATGCGCTCTGTACATTTTAGGGGTCCCCTTATTGAATGAACTTTACCACGCATGTGCGTACCGTATGCACGCCTTAATATGTAATTAACTGTACACATATATGTGTATGCAAGCGTTCTAACTTCTACACCACGCTGTTAATGCTGGCTGGCCATCCTTGCTTCGTACGCGTACGGGCATGACATTCTGTGATCAATACGTCAGCCTGTATGTGGTGATAACCATTGAGGATATATTTGCTGGAATCAATCATGGACGTAGAAATAAACCAGGGTAAATCAAAGCCTGTGATCCCATAATGAGAGATCGTTTGCAGTATTGATCCAGATACAGATGTGCATAGGCCATTCAATCTATTTTTACTCCATGATTCAATTTATGTAAGTCGGCAATATGACGACTTACAGCAGATGTTGGCATTCGCGTATAAGTTGTCACAAATTCTTGGGTCCCGAGACTGCGGACTGAGCCAGAGTTTACTGTAGAATCGAGTCAAGTCTGACAGTCTTGAAATCGAAACTTCTGGCAACTTGTAATGTTAAAAATAATCAGGGATTAAAGGTCACATGTTGTTCCTTTAATGCTAAGTCGGATCATTTACAATTAACTGGAAAAAGTATGTACTGATGTAATGACAAAACCTTTACTTAAAGTGAAGATGGGACTGGTATCAATTCCCTTTGAAGGTATATAACAAAGACAAACTTATCATTTTTACCCCTCAGCTGAGAGGCTCGAGGGGTATTGTCATCACTTAGGGCGTCCGTCCGTATGTGTGTGTGTGTGTGTGTGTGTCCGTCCGGGCAGCTTAGTTTCCGGATGATAACTTGAGTTAGAAATGTTGTTTTGGGTTGTAACTTTGGTAGGGGGTTGCCCTTGGGAGTAGGCAAGTTGGGATTGGTTTTGAGGTCAAAGGGTCAAAGGTCAAGGTCACCGTGGTGAGTTAAAGGTAAATGGTTTCCGGATGATAACTTGAGTTAGAAATGAGATTTTGGTGTCTAACTGTGGTAGAGGGTTGCCCTTGGGAGTAGGCAAGTTGGGATTGGTTTTGGGGTCAAAAGGTCAAAGGTCAAGGTCACCGTGGTGAGTTAAATGTAAATGGTTTCCGGATGCTTACTTGAGTTAGAAATGAGATTTTGGTGTCTGACTTAGGTAGGGGGTTGCCCTTGGGTACAGGCAAGTTGGGATTGGTTTTGGGGTCAAAAGGTCAAAGGTCAAGGTCACCATGGTGAGTTAAAGGTAAATGGTTTCCGGATGATATATTGAGTTAGAAAGGAGATTTTGATGTCTAACTTTGGTAGGGGGTTGCCCTTGGGAGTAGGCAAGTTGGGGTGGTTTTGAGGTCAAAAGGTCAAAGGTCAAGGTCACCGTGGTGAGTTAAATGTAAATGGTTTCCTGATGATAACTTGAGTTAGAAATGAGATTTTGGTGTCTAACTTTGGTAGAGGGTTGCCCTAGGGAGTAGGCAAGTTGGGATTGGTTTTGGGGTCAAAAGGTCAAAGGTCAAGGTCACCGTGGTGAGTTAAATGTAAATGGTTTCCGGATGCTAACTTGAGTTAGAAATGAGATTTTGGTGTCTGACTTAGGTAGGGGGTTGCCCTTGGGTACAGGCAAGTTGGGATTGGTTTGGGGGTCAAAAGGTCAAAAGTCAAGGTCACCGTGGTGAGTTAAATGTAAATGGTTTCCGGATGCTTACTTGAGTTAGAAATGAGATTTTGGTGTCTGACTTATGTAGGGGGTTGCCCTTGGGTACAGGCAAGTTGGGACTTGTTCTGGGGTCAAAGGCCAAAGGTCAAGGTCATCATGTTGAGTTAAAGGTTAATGGTTGTCGGATGATAACTTGACTCTGGCTGAGGGGTTTCAACAGCAACGCTGTTATTTTTTAACAAGTTTTTAATGCAGACTCCTGTGGAAATGGGATGTTTGACACGTTGGTTTGGTTCTCTGTCATGTCTGAACAAGTGGGAGATTCCTAGGAAGATATCAAACTCCAAGATCTTTTTATTGTCATGCCAAAGGAGAGCTATACAGCCTAGTTTTGAAACAGAGCTGTTGTCACAGAGCTGGGCCACTCGTGCCTGGGCCACATTACTATCGGGTCACCCTGACTTTGGCCCCTTGGCAGTGTCCAAATTACCCAGTTAAAAAGAAATTGAAGACTCACTCCATTCTTGGTTGATGTACTGCATCCAGCAGTCACACACCTTGTTGCCATGGCCAACAAATGATGTGTTTTTTTGGAAATATTTGCTTACTTTCACAAAAAGTTGTTCTGATGTGTAAAACACTTTGTAATGCAATATATTTGCATAGATTGCCCTGCTGCATGGCAGGCTTGGCCAGCCAGCATTCTTGGTCTACATTATGACTCCCACAACAAATGCTGTTATTTAGGGTCTCATTGCAAGGGTGGAGTAACTTGGCCAAACATTATCAGCATTTCTTTTCTTTTATGTATGTGGGGAACTAATCATCACAAGACACCACATATCACTGTTAGGATCAATCATACTATATGTATTAAGACCAAGAAAAAAAGATGTGTTTCCTATTACATTGAACAAAAAGGGTTGGTGGGTGGTGCGATCGTTTTTGTGATTTGCTCTAAATTTTTGAAGTGAAATGTTTCCAGTAATATATGAACTTACTTCTAATGTAGAAACTGGAAAATTTCTGCCCCAACAGGATTAGATTCATTGTGTGTGTCAGCCATTTTGGAAAGATAGCAAACCTTGTTGATGGCAAACAGTTGGCCCCACTTATAGAAATAGAGGTAGACTCCTAACTGACACAGTCACACTCGCATCATTGCAGAACTTTGAGCAGCAGTTTAAGGAGAACATTGAATTCCTTGAGGAGGAGAGAGTTGCCCTGGTAGAGTCAGCCCGGGAAGCAGAAGACCAACTCAAAGTCACCAGCTTGGAGCTATCTCGCCTCAAGGTGGCACTCTCCAAGGCTGAGGAATCAGGATCACAGTGGAAAGGTGCTGCAGAAACTTTAAGGTCAGTGGGAAAACAGTGATTTGCAAACAGCTATAACCTATTATTGCTGTTGTTACTTGAAACTTTGGCACATGTATACACAGGTAAAGTGTTTATTTATCAGCTTTAGTTGATGTTCATGATATAGCTTTGTTAGTTTCTGCTGCTCGGGGAGGGAGAGTGTAGTGTCCTGACTGACTGACCAACTGACTGACTGACTGACAGACTGATTGTCACTTGTGACTTACACTATGGTCTGGGAGGCAGACCTGTTTGTGAATGTGATTGAGCACTCTACACCACATGTGCATTAATCTGGCACTGCTTGTTTCATATAAGACCAGTCTCCATGCAAACAGTGTATGTGCATTTGTCATTTCCATCAAGTTACCTCTATACAAATATTGAGTGGCTCAGAGTGAAATGGGAGGAATATTATCGCAAGGTAAAATCTGGACTTTTCCATATCACGGTGCGAATCCGAGTGAACTGGAAAAGTCCAGATTTTACCAAGGGCTAATTTTCCTCACATTACACAATTTAAAGCCACTCAATATTTGTTTTATATAACTAACATATAGATCCTTGTTGGTGAAATTGGCGAAAAATGTGTTGCTCTCCTCCAAACCACCCCTTCGCGAAAATGTTTGAACCCAACTCTGTGGCGCTGGCTCTTTGGAACAATACGCGCAACGCTGAACGCACTCACAAGCATGCATTTGCACACAAATACATGTACCGCGTCTTGGAACAAGCATCGATCCTAACTGTTTAATAATATTTCCCATTCCCCATGGGCGAATGGGACTTTTTGAGATCCGGCGTGAATGGGAGAAATAACGAATGTCACGTGATGTGTGTTCCACCAATCAACTGACAAGGATCTGTATGTCGGTTATATAATAGATCTTATTCTACAAATTCTTTAGCCATTCTGATTCAATTGAATAGAACTGTGTGTTCTCTGGGACCAGCTTGACTAGGTTTGCCTTGTCTTGTTTGCAGTGAGAGGCTTCAATTCTGTCAGAGTGAGTTAGATAACACAAAGGCCCATGCTCACTGGATGCTACTCAACCAAGCCACTGAGATGAGAGATGCTGCCGATGGATTGACAGCACTAGTCAAGAAGATACAAGACGTATTCACTCATCTCAACATCAGCATGGAAGACCAACAGGTAATAGGATTCTTACATAACCTGTGAAGATTGCTGGCTCTGTATGAGACAATGTAGTACTCAATGAGAATAGTGTGTGATTGGCACATGTTCACATAATTATAGAGTATGTTCACACGCAATGGAAACACCTTAATACAGCTGTCCAACACGTTTAAAAACATTCAAAATGAAAGGTCTGGTTGCAAAGAATGTTGCAAGTGTTCCTTCAAAAACCTGATATTTTAATTGTTCAGAACGATAGAGCCCATTAAATCCTCTATAGATGATGTACTGATGGTTGCTTGGACTGCATTGTACATGTACATGTATCATGCGCATACTTTGGTTATCTCGGCCTACTAAATTTGATTGAAAAATTGGTTTGTTTTCTTTGTAGTTGAATAAGGAAGCCTCTGAGCCAACTGCAGCTTCCAAGATGATCCAATCCAAATCCAAATCACAGACAAATGAGCTTCCATCTGGCTCCTTAGTAGCTTCTATCCTGAATGCTATCCAATCTAAAGATGAAGACATCAATGATGAAGATATGGTACTACAAGAAACCCTGTCAGTCTCACTAGACCAACAACCTCGCACCCCAAGCCCCTCTGACAGCGGCTTTGCTATTGGTGGATCCGGTAGCAGTGCATTCACTGCTGTGGAGACATCCACCAATCCGAATGCGTGTGCTGTAGATATGAAAGTCAACAAGGCTGACGAATTGAAAGAGAGTAAAGATGATAGTCTAGCCCTAGTGGAGCAGGTTGAGCAAGCGAGGGCGCTCTCAGGACAGCTTCTTAAGCTGCTACTGGCTCGTAATGACACCCTTGCGTCAGTAGTCAAGGAACTCAAAGAGGAAAGGTAAAAGTCAGCTCCAAATCTAACCTTTATTTATACATGTATGTACGTATAATGGCCATGGATAGTAAACAACAGTAAATTCCAAGAAATATCTATGGTCCCGGCCAAAAGGCCCTTAATGTGGAACATTTAAAAGCATCTTGTGTGTTTAGATTTGTCATGGCTGTCGCTCATTGTACAACAATGTTACAATCTAGGTTTAAATTTCACCAATATCACCTACATGAATGTATTACAATATGAGGCTCTGCCTTTACTGCTTCACAGGAGGTGTCTTCACCGCCTCATCCCCTCCAAAGGTGAAAGTCCGCCATATGGGGGCGATCAACTGTGAATGATCAACTTGTAAACACACACAGTCTTATTTTACCATGGTTAGGACAAGGCATTGTGTTTCCTTTTGTCCCTATAATTTAACACTCTCCCATAGACTAAGCACACACTCAAAAAGTCCGATGACCATTTACAACAAAAGATGAACGTATCTGTCCTCGGCAAGTATGTAATACAAGAGCACATGCACTTACACACATATACACCATTGAAGTTTATAGTAAAGCAGTGATTATGAATATTATTATCTTCAAGCAAACATGAATCCTCGATCCTGATCCATGGCAACAACAGTGCCAATATATCTAATACCTCCGGCCTTGTGGTACATTGGACATGGACGCACTACATTATTCTGTGGTCCACTCGTTGCTCCTGGGATTATTAATAGTTTCCTTCCTACACTGTACAATATGTATTATGTGACAAGCACAAGGTTGTAATGACTTGCTCATTGCACTGTCATTACTGGTTACACGCTTTATTCTATCTGTTGGTTTAGGTAAGTAAACATAGCAACCTACCTGGGTGACTGCAGACCTCTGATATGGGATATAAGTCCTCCTGTAGTTGCCTGATTTCAGGCTGTTTCCAAACTGTAAATAACATATTGGCACTGTACATGTATACTACATCCGTCGGATTTTATACCCCCGTGTAACCCCTTTAGTTCTTAACGTCACCTATATGGAAGGATTCCTAATTTACTGCGTAATAATAATAGCCATGTTAAACAGGAAAATAATGGAACCCATGGAAGTTATAGAGCATTGTTTGCCGAACTAGTTTGTTCCCATAAGAAACATAAGAAAAAAAAAACCCTCTATTGACATAGCCAGAAACCTTCACACGCAATGAGTACAGGCTATGATACTTCTTTTATATGTTATATGCTAGTTTTTGTCATTATTTCTCATCGGGATGCCAACAATCCTTCATTACAGTTTTGTCCAATTAGAAATGATCAGGTTGTACGTTCGCAGGTTATATATTATAGCTACATAAAAAATGATCGGTATGTTAAACCCTGGAACAGAATAGTTTGGTGAACTCTTATCTCAAACAAATTAGTTCGGCAAACGATTCTCTTACTTCCATGGGTTCATATATTCCTGTTTAACATGGCTATTATTATTAAGCAGTACATTAGGAATCCTTCCATATAGGTGAAGTTAAGAAAAAGTGGTAACACGGGGTCTAAAATCTGATGGATGTATTTCATCCTTACATCCCGGTCAGGTGAATGTCACTCTCGTACAATGTGTATGCACCCATTTCTTGATATTTGTGTCTTTCCCTATCGTAGGTCTCAGCTCCATACCCAACTCCTGAGATCCCAGAAGTTGCATGATCGAGAGCTGTGCGTCATCCGTGAGCAGTTGCTAGAATCAGAGATGCAGGAGCGCCGTCTACATCAGGAGGTTGCTAATCGCAATGCATCATTAACTGAACAACAGCAAGCATTGCAATATGCACAGCAAAGACTGCAATCCATGGCTGATAACTTGGAGAGATTCTCTGATCAGAAGTCAACCATTGAGGTGAGCTGGCAGTCACCAGTCAGTTTTATTATTGCTGCCAATCCAAATGGATAGACTGATTTCTTGGACATTACAGTGGCCTGCGGTCACTTTAGACTAAACGTAAAGTAGCAGATAGAAAGTTACTATTTCTAACTTGATTTGATTAGGCCAAACAAAAAGTCTACGGTTTCTAGTATGGAGCTTACCCCAAAAGTGGTGCAGCGATGCAGGTTTTTTCCCCCTTATTTTTTTCTCTTCAAATGTCGGCTGATATTGCAGATGAGGCTTCAATCCCCTTAAAACCCTCAAAAATATCCTTCAGGGTGGAGTTTGAGGTGACCTCAGTAAGGCCATAAGGCTTGAGAATACTGCACCCACTTACGATCTTGACCGACACGGACATTCTTTATAAAATTTGGATAGTCAAGAGAAATCGGAGAAAATGGTAACGTCAGACCATACAGTGACATCAACATTGTGCATGAACTGCCAGGGTGATCATTAGTCTGCTCCCTTACATATTGCGCTAATTAAAAAGTGTTCCCTAATTTAAAAGCGCCGCTCCCTCATATGGCTTCAAGACGCACAATAACTAAATAACAAAACTGTCTGCAAATGGTGCCGGACTAAATTTAGGGAAAAATATATGGGAGCCCAGAGGCCACATAAAGCTTATACTCGATTGTAACCCCGTCTAAAGACACGTTAAAATTGTGCAGCAGCAGGATTCCAGTCAAACCAGTGAGTTTGGCGGTTTTTAGACATCATCTTACATTGAATTAAAAAAAAAAAATTTTGCCTACGCGCGGCTACAGCGATGCACGCGCAGACCAGAAACCGGAGCCTTTTTTTTTGCCTGAACATTACTTTCATTGTCTCCAACAGCCTCAATTTCACTGTTGCTTGAACTACAAGTTCAAATTTAAGTGATCAGAGCAAGTTTGACTTTGCACTTGCACTCTTGTATTCTGTAGTCTAATAGCAGTCAACATAACACATGTTGCTGAATCTCACCAATATAATACAAAGATGCTCATTTCGTGTACATTGTTAGTGAAGTTGAAATTTCACCCATTTCCAATTTTTTTCAATTTTAATTTATTTTCTTGGCATGTTTTTACCAGAAACTCCAAACTGAGACAGCTAAACTGACCAGCAGCCTGCGAGTTGCCCAGAGGGAGAAGGGCCTCCTACAAGAACAGCTGGACAATGTCTTGGCAGGCTGTTCTCAATCCAGCAACGAGGATGACGTTGATGGGAGAGTGGCATCGCAGCCAACAGCAGTCAGAAATAAGCTGATTAGAGAAAACCTGAGCCTCAAGAAGGAGGTGAGAAGACTTCCATTTAATGCGATGCTTTGGATTCAGTTTTATGGACAATTCATTATACAAATAATGAATGTTTATGAGTGCAATGGTGAGAATAATTTCATGAGGTGACAGATGGAATGTTCGCCGAGTTGAATGGAACATTCCATCCTTCAACGAATGAAAATATTGTCACCATTGCACGAATGCAAAACATTCATTATTTGTTTGAAACAACATTCAAGTAGATCTTTGTCATTCAATTGGAGGATAAAACTTTAAGAACAAACAAAACTCACAAAATTGTATCATATCCTCTACATTGTTTAGTTTGTTCAAGGCTAACAAAGGTTTAAAAGTCAAATCATTGACAATAATGAAATAGCGCCGGGCCACTGCGCGCGGCGTGCAATAGATCAAAAGGTATGGGATGAAAATGCACGGTTAATGGAACCAAAAGTGCACGGTTAGGCCAAAAAAAAAAAGTCTCCGGTTTCTGGTATGCGCGCGCGTCGCCGTAGCCACGCGCGTCGGCAAAATGAAAAAGTTTTTTTTTCAATACAAGATGATGTTTCAAAACCGCCAAACTCACTGGTTTGACTGGAATTCTGCTGCTGCACAATTTTAACGTGTTTTTAGAAGGGGTTATGATCGAGAATAAGATTTATGTGGCCTCTCTGGACTCCCATATATTTGCACTAAGTTTAGTCGGGCACCATTTGCAGTCATCAGCCGACATTTGAAGCCAAAAAAACCCCCAAAAACAGGTAAAAAAAAAAAAGCCGCGTCGCCGCACCACTTTTGTGGCAAGCTCCATACCAGAAACCGGAGACTTTTTTTTTTTGGCCTTATGAAGTAGGCAATGCAATGGTTCAATTAATGAATGCCGCATGACCTACAATCCTCCAATCAAATGACAAGGATTTACTTGGGTGTTAGCAAATGCAATGCCGTTGTCAGTAAATGCACTCTGGGCGAAAGTTTTTGGAACATGCCCCTTTGTCTTGAACGACGTGCATGCGCGTCTATTTTGCATATGAAGTGAGACATTCCGGAACCAGGCCAGAACTTTTTGTGCACTCGCCTTGTCGGTTTATGGGTGACTTACGTTACAAGTTTATGAAGGTTTGAATTCTAGCAAGTACCGGTAGCAGCGCAATTAAGCAAAATGTTATTCTTTCCTTTCTGTGTGCATGCATATTTTCATTTTTCATGTAATTATTTCAAGTATTCAATTCTAGATACTGTAAGTTGTGTGCAACTTATGTGCAGCAAATTGTCCTTCGGTTTGGCAGTTCAGCTGATTTACTTTCATTTCTTTCTATATTTGTTGCAGTTGGAGAGGCTGAGAGTTTGCTTAGTTGAACGCCAGGAGCACTATGAGACATTGAATGCTAGAGCTACCAAACATGTAAATATAATACAGACTGTAGACCGAGTATAATGTTGCTCATAAATATAAAAAACCAAAACAACGCCCGTTGAGCAGATTTAGGAGGGCTTTATTGTATTAACAAATCTTTCTGGAAATCCTTCATGCCACCAACTTCAATAAACCCCTTATTTTTCATCTGGGGCCAATTTCACGAAGCTGTAAGGCATGGACATTTGTTGAGCAGAAACGGGTCACCCCAGTCAATATGCAATTACAAAATTTTATATTTTTTCTACTTTTAAAAGATGTACCGTGCTTTTCAACAATTTCAACTTGTTTCTCCTATTGACTCTTCATCTTGTGTGTTATTTTGATGATCAAACTATCTTCTGTTTCTTATTTTGGTGTCTGCAACCTTCCAAGAACTTATTTATTGTTGTGCTGCAAAACAAGTTCAGAGTAATTATTCCATAGATAATGTGTGCCAAATTGTTAATTCAAAAGTGAGTAACTTTTGTATTGGTAGAAAAATAACAATTTAAGAACATCAATTTATGTTTCAGGGTGAACTCGTAAATAGCATGGACAGTACATCTAATAATGTATGTGAGAACATATAATTGGATCAATGAAACTGCATTCACTGTTTGCTCTTAGATGCGTGTGTTGGAAGACAACTGGCACAAGGCAGATGCTGAGGTGTATCGTCTGGATGAAGTATTTGATCATTGCAAACAGGTAATTCCTTATTTAATAACTGACAGCAAAGGGGAGGTGATATACATGGCTATTGTCTGTGTGATATGATTGAAGACATCATACCCAAGAAATTAAAGCAGTCAAAGGAAACTGAAGATATTTCTCTTATGTGACTATGCACTCAGTTTTTTTTCTCAGTTTTTATCAGGGTTGAAATAGCTTAAAGGGCACATGCAATAGAAGAGTTTTTAATGCAATCCTTTTTAGGCATCTATGCTATATGTCTAATTTGTCTTTATTTTCTGTGATCATATTGCCATTTACAAGGGTGTTTTGACACCTGGTTTTGCTGCTCAATCAATACTTTCTAGAATTTTGTTGGCTTTGTTCATAAATTGTTATATCAGTACGTGAAAAAAAATCGAAGAACAAAGTCTATGCACAAATATTTTTCAGTTACCAAAACTTAGGGTTCACAATTTAAACAGAAAAGCCTTAATATAAAGAGTGTGTTCCTAAAGTGACATCACAGAAACAGCGCCCTCAGTTGTCATCAAAGCATGGAATATTTGAAATGTCTAAAAAAAGCTGACTTTATAAAATGTAACCAAAAAGGGTTGTCTCAAGGTTTCATACATTTGGGATGAATGGGTATTGGATATGCTTGAGGAACATTAGATGAGAAATCAAATTGTATGAACAGAGGATGAACATCGACGTATGAACATAGGATGGCTTCATTGTATACTGTGTGAAGGGATTCGGTGTAGCACATTTGAAATTGAATATAGCCATATTGGCTTGTTTACATTTTACTGAGACCAAAACAACTCTGAATTTTTTTTTTGCATTATTATAAGCCAGCTTGGCAGATTGTGACCAAGTCGCTTATTATCCTTTTACTCACTGCTTTATGTTCATTGGTTTGTTTTATGATATAGTTGATGGAGCAAGTTCCTGTCACAGGTGATGAGCATTCAAGCATGTCTGCATTGAGGCAACTTCTCGGCTGAGTTATCTGCCTGAGTCAACACACACCACCCCTTGCGCACACTGCTTTCATCAGGCATGCAACTTTTCCTTGAATCCGCTGATTTCCTCGTGCCTGATACAAGCTATGCATTCAAGGTTTTGCCACCTCTAGTGGCCTTTATATCTTGTTCAATACTTTGATTTCTGTCATGAAGAGGGAATAAATGTGTTTGAATTGAATTGTCATGACAGATTGAAAAACACTGTACAAAGTCTTGTGTGGTTTGGAATTTCCTCATTTTTTCTAAATGCCCCGTTGCATGCCTGTTTCATCTGAGTTTCCTTTGGCATTTGTACAATGCTTGCTTTGTAGTTTTACGCTGTATATATGTTTTCATTGTAGCCTGGGGTATGTTAATCACACAGCTCTTTTTTACTACGACATGTTTTCCCTTGGAGCTTCAGTGATACCCATGTCACTGTGCTCTTCTGTGTTATAATATACTGCATTGTGAACGGAGACAATGTCTGCTGAGAGTCCAAATGATTTTCAGATAAAGGAAACATGGTGCTTGCCTGTCATACACACGAGGTGATTGGATTCGGGCTTGACCAACATTGCTATGCTTTATGTACAGTTAGCCAGTGTAGCATGTTTTAATTCATTTGTTTAGTCACAGAGTTGGATTTGAAATGAATTGTTCATTAAGTGTTCAACTGTACATACAAATATTGAAACTAGATTAGAAGGTAGCAAAACAGTGCTGAATTAAAAGTCTTTGTGTGCACCTTTGATGAACTTAATACCTTTGGAATGGAAACAAGTTGAGGGAGTTCGTCATGTGTTTTTATTTGTATCAAACAGCAGTACACCTTGATGATGTTCCACTTTAATGTATCAGTATTTATTTACATCAAACTGAATTGGTTCCTTTATTATAACCAGTTTTACCTCTTGTGACAATCAGTTTGCAGTATGTACATTTAGTTGCTCCACTTTGTGTCCATTTATTGATTTCATTTATTAATTGTAGCGCAGCTCTGTATTACGTTCTATGATGAAATAAGGTTGAAACCACAGCAATTGGAATCTACTTGAGAACAGTGCGATCACAAGGATGTCACCCCGTCATCCTGACAGAGATTCTTACAATACAGTTCTGTTGGATGGGCACAATACTTTAAATGTGTTTTAAGACTCAATAAGTTGAACTATTCCTTAGAAATAACTGGAGTTTCATATTTTTCTCAGATGAACATTATACTACACATCACATAGAGGTTCAGAATTCAATGTGAGGGAGCAGGGGTTTATTTTAATAGCGGAAAATCAATTTTAAATATTAATGATCTGCTGGCAAATTGAACAAGGCCTCATGATTAGTATCAATTACTGGCTACAAACTACATGTATGTACATCTGCACAGGATGGTTGTAGAACATTTTGTCCGCTACATGTACTCCAATATTGCTAATAAACCATTGTTCTCTTCAAATGTTCCATGTTTTGAAGTTTATTGTACAGTTGAAACACTTCATAGTCTTTACACTTTTTCTTAATACAAAAGTATAATTGCTTTTTTCATGGTAACGTTGAATATCAAAGTGAAAGTTAGTTATAACATCATAAAATTCAGTTCACATTTTTTTTCCTTTAAAGAAAACCTGCCTTTAATAAAGTAGTGTATGGATTATTGTTCAAACTGAGTTTAAAAACTGATTTTATTCATTTCACGTACCACACTTATGCCACAGACTATGCTCCAACCACAGCAGGTTTAAGGAAATCAGTGCCAATTAATTAACCCATGATGGAGTAAAAACAAACAAACCAACAAACATAATATTCCCTTTAGTTTCCACAGCCACTAGCGTAAGTACAGTATTTCTCACTTAATATGGTCATTAACACGTTATGTGCACTACAATGTACAATTATACACACTGTTTAGGCCTGGACAACTCCAACAATGTTGGAAAGGGATCCCATTCTGTTCAGAACTCCAAATTGCACCAGCTTAACAGGGAGTCCTAAATACAATACACAAATGACCAAAGTAGTAACTTGTTAAGAGGTGTCTTAGTTCTACATAATTAGCTTAGCTCTACAGCATTTGCCTCTTTTTAGAAAATTGCACAATCTTTGAACTCTGTCAGGCGCTGGCTGTAATTGACTTTTGGAAAAATAGAATGAGCTTCTACTCAGTGTTGAACCGATAAAGCCAAGTGACTGCCAATCCAATAATCCATATTTGTTTGCAGTATTGGCCTGATACCGATACCGATAGTCATATCTCAATACGATTTAATGAAAATAAAAATATACAGTTTTCAGCAGGTGAATTGGCCTCTGTGACCTAACAAGTCTGAATGTGCAACTTAGTATGTTCCAAACCCAAAGTTGGCCAGTAAATGACTGAAGATTTAGCAATACATGTATACGTGTATGTATCGATTTCTGTTCTTTGACATACACATGTACATTGTGCACGTGCTCATGCATTCTAGACTGGAATTCAAGCTCATATAGGACCATATTGAATATGTACTACTGACACACAGGGCCAATGTTCATAGTACAGTACATGCATGGTTCCCTACCATTTTCTTTTGCTTTATTGATTAAACACTAGCTACTACTGAGTCGATTCCTCCATAACAGAGCATTTAAGATTGCAGATAGGACTTTTCGAAGCAATTCCTTTTGATTGTGGCACAGTTGCCCAAGCCTAACAATGTCCTTTACATGTTGCTGTCAGTGATTTCGTTGTAGTCAACCATGTCCAAGACCATCCAACATGTCTGCTGGTACCTTGTCTCCAGGATGGAAATGATTCATGTGTTCTTGAAACCTAAACAAGACAAAACATAATATCAATAACAATGAACTGTGATGAATGAAAGAAAGTAATATATGGACTTAGTGTATATGTAGCACAAAAGCAGTTACTTGGACCAATTTTTGAAAACTGGGATTTTGGGCTCCGCATTGAAAAGGACATTGAATAAGGTTTCCAATGATGTATAGAATATGAGAATCGGACAAAATCAGAGAAAATTGAAAATTTGTCATTACAGTTTTTAAATGAACTCCTTATTGTCACGCAGATTGGTGGACAATATGATGGAATTGTTCATGTGATGATAAAAGCATGAAATTTGGCACACAGGCAGAGTATATCATGGAAAAGATATTTGGCTGTAGGGCCATCGCAGACTTGTCCTTTGAAAAAAAATATCATAGAATAACATTTCTGGAAAATGTCTTGTTATCCTATGATATTTTTTACAAAGGACAAATCTGCGATGGCCGGGCCCTATAGCCAAATATCTTTCCCATGACATACTCTGACTGTGTGCCAAATGTCATGCCTTTATCATCAAACTGAACAATCGTATCACCAATCTGCTGTACTATTAGAACATTTACAACTTGACTTCAGTTAGCAAATGTATGTATTATCCTAGCTTCTAATGCCTTAATTTGAATTTTGATAACTGTTTGCCTGTACTATGTATTATAGGCTGCATCTTGAATGACAGCCGTGCGACTCCTGACTGGTTTTGTACTGGATGGAGGGTTGTATATAAGGACTGTGAGATGACATTACTGTCACAATTGATCAAGTACTTTTCTAAATTATACGAGTCAGGGTATTAACAAAAACTAAAAAAGTCTAGTTAAAGTTTTTACTGACTATCAAAAAAAGGCTGAAAAAGAATTGACTGGTATGGAATGGCGTTTGAGAATTTGGAAGAAAATTGAGGTTATTTTTTGTGTGTAAAATACAGACGATAGAACTAAATAAGATAATTCCTAAAGCGCTCATGGGTCATGACAAATTCAAATAGGCTACAGTTTTCCCAGCCAATGACCTCAAATAGGCTATAAGTTTTCCAAGCCAATGACCTCAAATAGACTAGTTTTCCCAGCCAATGACCTCAAATAGACTACAGTTTTCCCAGCCAATGACCTCAAATAGACTACAGTTTTCCCAGCCAATGACCTCAAATAGACTACAGTTTTCCCAGCCAATGACCTCAAATAGACTACAGTTTTCCCAGCCAATGACCTCAAATAGACTACAGTTTTCCCAGCCAATGACCTCAAATAGACTACAGTTTTCCCAGCCAATGACCTCAAATAGGCTACAGTTTTCCCAGCCAGTGGCCTCAATAAGTCTACAGTTTTCCCAGCCAATGACCTCAAATAGACTACAGTTTTCCCAGCCAATGACCTCAAATAGGCTACAGTTTTCAGAATCCTATCAAGTGGTCATGGAGCACCATGTACCACCTCTAGCCTTGCATGTGTATCAGCTCAATGTGTACTTACTGATGGTAGCAATCAGCGGCTGAGTCTCTCTTACAGGCCGATGTGTATGCCATCTTGTACAGCACCAAGAATACCAACAGGTGTAGGATTATCACATAGAAGAAGGCTATCATTCGGGCTATCTTATTGGATAAGACTAGTCGGCCCTGCAAGCATATTCAAAGTAATGAAAGAATGCTATCATATATGTAATCTGATTGGACAAGGACCAGCAGCATTGCAAGAATCAGTCGGAGTGCATTCCAATCAGACTTGATAAAACTAGTTTGTCTTACAATACGCACACAGGTTGTCATCTGATGAATTCTGAACCTGCCCTTTTATCTTTCAATGTTTGAATTTATACTCGATGTCTCTATTATTCTACAACCAACCCTCACACGGTCACACCTTCATATCCATGAAAATGTATGGTAGACCACCAACGCATGTACAAGGCAAGATAAACCTCTTGCTTTGATACAGTGTTCCAGATTTGACAAGTTTGAAATCTGCCTTTGTCATTTCCTATTCACAAGTGAAATGTTATTTTATAATTGACATTAATTGCTATGGTTAATTTTAGTATTCTTATAAAGCTTTCATATTTGTATATCCAAATGCATAATACCAGTTTGGAGGACAAAAAGTGGACATCTGCTTTTCCGCTGTCAGAAAAGCAGAAAAACAGACTGAACGTTTTCAAATGTTCCATTTTTTTGCTTTTCTGCCTTTCTGCTACCAGAAAAGCAGAATTTACATTTTAATAAAAAAAATTCTGATTTTCTGCTTTTCTGCTTTCTGCTATCTGAAATGCAGGTTTTACTTTTTCCTCCTTTGTTTGCAACCGAAAAGTGGACCTCTATTTTCCCTTGTGCAAGGAGCAGAAAATCAGATGGAATGTTTTCAACATTTTTATTTTCTGGTATTTAAAGTCAAATTAAGTCATTTTTGGTTGCACATCAGCAGGACTATAATTACTTTAGGGTACTGGACAGTTTGTACATACCATGTTGAGAGTCGCCTTGTCAAAGGGGCTGAGATTCATATATTTACGCTGCTTCTCTTTCCTGCTGAATGAGTTGAATGGGTCGAGGCGTTGCTCATACTGAGTTGAGTAACGACTCTCGGTATCATCAGGCCGAGTAGAACCCTATATACAATGCACATACAGCGTTCAAATAACATTCAATTGTGTACTTGCATACAGTGCAATACAGGGATGACCCATGTTTGTCTCCCTACTTGATGTATCTTTGGAAAAATACAACACGAGTATGACCACAACAAGACTATTATACAGGGTGGATAAAAAAAAAGAAACCGAGATATTATTGCTAATTGGAGCAGAAGTATGGCACATGTGAATCAAAGGGAGATATCCTCTGTTAGGGTTGAATCTCCTCTTTAAAATGACACACTGGTCATGTCATTACATTCACGATTGACTGAGCAGTGACCAACTTTGTGAAAGGGTCTATTTAGTGACTTGCACCACTTTTCATGGTGAAATCTCTTTTTTTCCCCACCTGCCTTGATTGGCAACCATAGCCTTTCACTCTGTCACAAATGACACAACAAAAACCACAATTGAAAAGTGGCGCAAGTCACTATATAGACCATTTCATAAAATTGGTCACTGCTCAGTCAACCGTGAATGTAATGACATGATCAGGGTGTCATTTTAAAGAGGAGATTCAACCCTAACAGAGGATATCTCCCTTTGATTCACATGTGCCCTACTTCTGTTCCAATTAGCAATAATATCTCGGTTTCATTTTTTTTTATCCATCCTGTATACAAGAACACTCCATCATGAGGCTTTACTCATGCCCAAGTCCCAATG
This sequence comes from Patiria pectinifera, assembly GCA_029964075.1. Taxonomy (NCBI): domain Eukaryota; kingdom Metazoa; phylum Echinodermata; class Asteroidea; order Valvatida; family Asterinidae; genus Patiria; species Patiria pectinifera. Next base: position 7,631,050 of record CM057147.1, on the reverse strand, counting down.
TCAAGTTAAACAATCCCTCCAATTGTTTGGTTTGTGCCATAGAAAAAGCCACTACCTTGCTCTTTTTATAGCTTTGCAAGAATCGAATCTTCTCATACAGCTTGATGTTATCCGTACGTAGTTTGTCAGTTTCCTCTTTCAGTATGTTCACCTGTTGCTGGTGCTGTCGATTTTCCTGAAGGGGAAAAAAACCTTCATTTTAAAACCATGCATTAAACACTTACTTGCCACAAAAAAAGGAAAAATATGTACAAAAACTGAAGAGATTAGTATGTACAGAATATTTATTTGATCCATACCTGTTAACTTGTTGATATGTCCGATGGTGATGTTTTAAGTAATTTTCTTGAACCAATATGAACAGAAACCTTTGACTTTAAAAACCTCAAAGTTTGCCACTTTGTTTTGGCCACTCGTTCAATACTCTGCCCAAATAATTAGACCCATAAATGAAACTCAAGTGAGATTCAGCACATCATTTTATGACGGTTAATCATAACTCACTGCTTCTAGTTCTTGATTGCGTAGTCTGAATCGTTCCCTCTGACTAGATACAATAGGTAGCAGGGACTCTGCAGCACCCTGGTTGTTGTCTGACACGGATTTGCCTGAAACAAGAGAGTAAATCAAACCACGGATGGATCAACCATTGATCAACTGTCCATGGCATCATGGTGGATGGTTATCATACAGAACCACAACAGTCACTAAGTTGCCCACAGGTGGTCTCACAGAGTTACCAAGTTAGCATTCATAATATAAACAGAATGCCATCAGTGTCAGTTCATACTCTGCATGAATTACATTTTGGAATGTCAACAATTGTAATTTATTTTTGACATCTGACATAATACAAATTTGTTCAGCTCTAAACTATGCATTATTATGCATAAAATATATAACAGGATTTACTTTCATGGTATTGTTGAGGTGATTGCTGCCGATCGCAGTTCAAGTTGGATTAATCCTTTTAATCCTCTACCTTGAATACCTCATTCTACAATGCATGTCATGCAATCCTGCACTTGGGATTACCGGACTATGTGGATTATGTGGAATCTAGCTGGAGCTGTTTTCGTGTACAATGGTATATAATACATGTACATAGATGGGCTGAAACGATGAAGAGAAATGTGGACTTACACTTACCTAATGGCACTGTTTCTCTGACTGCCTCAGCAGCAAAGCCTGCCTCAGTGCTTGACGGGGTTGCTTGACCCTAACAAAAACAACATATCATATCAATAACAATCTGGAAAGAAATCCCAATGTCGCATACCGGTATATTCAACAGTTCTGCTGAAGTTAAGACAATTTTCTGTAAAATTTCAGGCCCTTCATCCACACTATCGAAAATGTGTGTGTTTGAGAACCACTTTCCACAAGCAAGAATCAAACACGGCATATGCACAAGTATGGTCTACATGTACATGAAACCCCCAGCTCTGGTCAGGACAAGAGGTCTGTTTAAATCCAGGTAGAAAATTGTTGAAGTATGGCTGACCTACATGCAAACCCTAGGTCTGCTCAGGGTGGCCCATGTTGATTTTAACATGGGTAAGCAAATTATTCTTTGTCTGAACATTTGTGTATACAGTCTGCACACTGTATGACAAGATAATGGCAAGACTTCATACTGACCTCACCCTCCCCTCTGACGTACATAGTAGACAGTGTGTTGACACTCAGTAGGTCCTTCTCCAATTTGCTGATCAACTGTCTTTGTTCATCTGAGGTTCGGACCAGTTCAGTGTGTTGGGCTTGCAGCTCACTGTAATGCTCTGTGATAGAAAACATGAACGACACATCCGGAATAAATCACAGTCATTGATGGACTTCAGACCTTTGTCAGATCTGAGTGTTATACCTAAAGTAGGCAGGGAGGATGGAATTTGCTTAATTTACTGGTAATAGCTCCATTATATGACTTCTAGAACTGTCCTGTACAGTTCGTCATCCATCATTTCAAGTTCCAATTAATGACACTGAATAAGTTATGCCAAAATCCTTAACAATTAAAAAAAACCCAAAAAACAACAAAACACTTTATAAGCAGCATTTATCAAATCAGCATTCACTTTTTGTGTGTGTAAAGTGATTGGTTAAGCCTTGGTGAAGTGTTAATACCTACCTTTGTCATGAAAAGCAATTTTCTTCCTTGGACTGTAGATGATTCTACAATTGAGGTGTCCTTGAGGAGCGAACCATTTCAAATTTTAAAAGGTTGAATTCCCTCCGATTTATGTACTTTGCATGCCAAAGTGAACATTACGGAATTTAACTGACAAATTATCATATAATTCACATTTCAACAATGAAAATCTCTGAAATACGGAATTCATTGATACCATTTTCTGAAGAAAATAAAAAGTAATTCGAAATAACATGTCAATGATAAATTACTAGGGAAACGCAGATTTCAAAGATAACATAGCAAAGATAATTCAAAGATAACGGTAACTTGCATTGTCATCTACGCTTCCATATGCATGTCATGAATGTAGTGCAAAACAAACCTCCCCCCCCAAAAAAAAATATCAAAGCAATGAAAGATATCAATATTATCATTTGTAGCCAAGGTTTTCTTTTTATAAACAAGCAAATATTCCGTGAAGACATGACACAAATAAATACATGCACTTACACTGATAGGTATTCAATGGTAGTTGTACAATTTTTAATAAATACTGGGGAAGAATGGGAACATGTACAAGTGAATTGTGGGAAGACAGGGTACAAAAAGTGAACCGCCTTGTTCTTCCCAAGACAACAATATCAAGAATAGGTCCTCAAAATGCTGTCGACTAGAGAGTATATGAGACAATATAAAATGCTTTAGTTCTGAATGCTTACCATGCAGCAACAGATACATGTATAATATAAGTAGGATTGACTGGTTCTGGCAAGATAGAAACATCTGTAATTCTCTTTGTAATGAAAAACTGTGTTGCGATATCACAGGAGTACAAAACTGTATGTACAATACATGCATGATAAATAGTGACTAACACTTCTACAGGGATCGCATTTCATATAGTTTGCTATAGTCCTCATATTTACAAAGTTTTAAAGTGTTCCAACAATCAACAATTAAAGGATAAAGATAATTAACAAAAGATACACGGAAAACTACAGACTTGGTTCAGCTATAGGAGTATACATGCATAAAAGTCTAACTGTTATCATCTTGACCAACTACTGTTTCTTGAACTGATTGCCAATATTAACTGGGTGATATGGAAAAAGGAATACAATCAAAATGCAAAAACAGTGATTTTCGCTGCTTTGACATAGTTAGTCCAGCCTGCTGGACCCTAATACATGATCTTGTAAAATAATTCTTAATACAAGCTACATGTATCTAAATTTACAGAACATTTATAAATGTTTAAATAAAACATGGTTGATTTCCGATATCTGATGGCAAACATGATTATTACAATCATCATACATGTATCTATTTTTTGTTTAATCTATGACTCACTAAAATTTAATGACAAGATATTCTTTGATAATAATCCAAAATACAATGTATACTACTCTTCATGTTACTTTTCCCAAACATACTTTTGAATAACTTATGCATATGGCCCATAAAATTGCCGGCAAATTACCCCTCCCCCCACAAAACAAAAGTTTACAGTAATGAACCTCATTTTTCCCAGCCACATACATTGTAAATGTATTTCAAGCCTTTTTTTTTTAGAAACTAATTGACTTTTTCCCTTCAAATACATGCAGGTAATCTTTTACCTTGTTATATATGATACAATTACAATTATAAAAAAGCTTCAAAACTCCTGCCAATAACAGGAAAGAGCGAGCCAGTTATTCTGTCCAGGTCTGTGCCCAGTCTCTTCCTCACATCCCGACCTCTTCTTGAGAGAAAACCAGCCAGGACATTGCAGTGAGTCCAATTTCAATATGGCAATAATTCCAATGGTATCATAAAGCTAAAAGTCTATCTCTTTGAAAGACATTTATTAAAAGTTGGGCGCTTCTGTGAAGTAAAAACAATAAAATAATACTGTAGTTTTCAATGTTTGTTGGTAAATACATGTATGTAATACATACTCATTATTGCACTATAGGGTGGGCCTTAATAAAAAAAGGAAGCAAACTTTGGTCCTGCCTTTGAAACATACATGTACATGTAAAACTCAAACAATATTGTAAAAGGGAAACCAAAACAGCAAACAAAGTCAGATACAACAGTTTACATAATACTTGGACAGAGAAGATTTGTTTTTATGGTAACAAAAAGAAATTGAGTTTTGCTCTTCAAATAAATATTAGGAGAATAAGTGCCAAATACTGAAAGCGTGTGTAGGACTATGACAGGTGTTTTAAGGTAGAATATAGAAAGTAAAAAAGCACATTTCAGTTTAATAAATGCATTTGCTTGCTTATAGTTCACATGTCAAATCTGTAATGATTACTCCTCTACAAAGTTTGGCCAACACAAAATAAAGCCCTAATACCACTATCCTTCACTGATTCCATAAAAAATCTACAAAATCCCCCCTCATTTCAAGGTGCGGCACAGGGCCCAGGGTCTTTGAGCTCCCCTAGCCATCTTGGGGACTTATTCATTTTCATTGAAGATTTGCAGCACATGTTTATGAATACTAGTTCATAAAAACTAACACTGCCTATGCGGTACACAGCTACATATCATGTCAACAAACCATAAATAATATTGCTTGATTAACATACAATGTACTTGCTAAGAGTCACTAAGATCCCAGTAATAACCAACATATTCTAATGGCATTTTTGATTGTAACCTAAAAGTGTAGTGTCATTAAATTAGCGACATTGTGTGTTTAACAGCAGACACACTCACAGCACAAAAGAGACAACACAAAAGACATCTCTTTAGATGTCAATGGTTGGATCATGACCTCAAGATGACCGAGTGAACCATGCTATGGACTTGGTGCATCAATGTATGTGCATCTGGTACTTCAGAGGTAACAATGCAACATCAGTATTAATGACAGATAAATAAACACCACATGTGTAGTGCCACCCATGCTCAGGTAAATTCCTTCCATGCTAAAACACACCACTCACAGGTACAGACAAGTAAGCGTACATGACGTGCCCATCCTTGGCTCAGGTGACTAGGCCACCCAATACCCATTTACAGTTCCTACTAAGCACCGTCGATATATCGATATTACTCGATTATACTATATTATTTTGATATCAATATTGCCGATTTTTGTAATCATATCATATCAAAATTTTCGATATTGTGAGGAATGATATCGAAAATATCAAAAGTGCGTCAGATTATCGTCAAATAAATCTCCCGTTTGTGCTTTTACTTTGTGTTTAACATTTGCTGTATAATGAAACAAAACTCGTCGGCAACTTGTGCTTGTGACTCAAAATAAAAACATCATGAAATGCCAAGTGGCGTCGCTTTGTGCTCTGCATTCGCTGGAATTTGCGGTCTCCCCCAACGTAAAACCGCAAAAGAAACCACTCGTTCTGGATAAACTGTCAGTGCTGAGATTTTCTTTAAAAAGTTTGAGCAATATGCTCCAGAGAAAGCCGTGGAAAATTGGGACTTAAAGCTATAGTCCATCATTTGCAGCTACATGTATCCGAAAAGTAGCTGGCGTAATTATTGTTGAAAAACATACTTGGTTGATAGATAGTAAGGGGACTAAACTCCCTGTGAAATTATTCTTTCTGGCAAGCTGTCATTTTGAAGTAATCAACGAAAGAAAGCCTTTCCAACGGTGCTTCTTAAGACGCACCGTAGGAAAATTTAAATTAGTAGTTCGTTTTGTTATTCGGCGAAGCGCGCGCAATCATTGGAACGACGCACACGCGCGCGGCTGCTATAATTCGTCGGATCGCTGCGCAACATCGCGTAGCTGCAATCGGCTCAGTGAGAACGTGTCTCGGACGCTGAATTGAGGCGCAATTCAAAACATGATTCAGCAACTTTTGATTTGAAATTGAGATGCTAGAATGCTGTTTTTCTCGGAATATACAGCTGAAGCTGAGCTGAAACTTCATTAGGTTAGTTGTTCAGTATCCTTCTTTAGATTTTGAGCACTTTTGTTGCTTCAAACGAACAAAATGCACAAATTACAAATGATGGACTATAGCTTTAACAGTTTTTAAAAAAAATTTTATCAGAGTGTCATCTTTATGGTCTTCAACTTTTACACAGGATAATCGATATATCAGATATTCCCGATATTGGATTTCCGATATATCGATTATTGAAAATTCTAATAGCGACGGTGCTTAGTTCCTACGTGGTGTACATAGACGCAGGAAGATTAGAATTCCCACTCATCTCCAGACCCATCCCGAACCCCACTCTCTAACTTCTGTAGGATACTATAAGCATCCTTCTCACTCATCTTGTTCTCAGCCACACTCATTCCTCTAGTATCCCCCATCGGTTCACGTTCTCGTCTACTTGCTTTCTTCCCCTGTCGACCAGCTCTTGGCTCTCTGTGTTGGCCAGGTGAAGTCTTGCCATTCCTCACTGCCTCATGATCAGAGGATTCGGAGCTAGCCTGGTGGCCATCCTCTCTTTGGATCTGCATTGTTTTAGCGCAGGCATCCTGATGTGATGGTGAATCTACTTTACTATGACTACTAGTTAGATCAGGTGTGCCTTCCAAGCTACTTGTCTCTATTAACTGTCCATCAGTGGTTTCTAAAACCACTGCATCACCGTTGACAACTTTCGGTGAGGTTGAAGGCGATGGATTACCCTCATCACGAGGGTGAACAGGTGAAGATGAGGATTCCATCTGCGTAGTCGTTTCTGCGCCATACATCATGGCATGTGTAGCTGTCAGACCATCAGGACCAATGATATTCCCATCTGCTGTCTGAATCATAAAGTTAGCAGCATCCTCTACCAGTGTGTGACCTCGTTTGAGTCGTGACCGATGGTTATGAAACCAGTTGATGACTGTTGAGACAGGTAGTCGCAGATCAGAGGCAATGAGTTCAATGGCACTCTGTGATGGGTAGGGTTCATTGTTATAGGATATCAGGAGAGCTTCTTTGTCTTCAGGGGAGAGTAGAATACGAGGTTTCTTCATCGGTGTACCGGCCACACTCACCTCCCTCGGATCCACAAAGCTGAAGCGTTTGGCTGTGATTGAAACAAAAATTTATGTACATTGTGTGCATTATAAAGACTCATCTACTCATAACTGATCCTTGATAGGTATCTCATTCTAGGCTTGTGCACTATTGGATTTTGGGAGTCCACGATATACCGTCATACATTATTTTGGTTTTCTGTATTACAGTGTTCTCCAACTTTGAAAATTAAAGGTCGGTGCGCCGTCAAAAAGCGGAGGGGGGGGGGGGCTTATATGTTAGGGGCGCTTTTTGCAGTCATACATTTCTTTATGCTAGGGGGCGCTATTTGCAGATGAACATGTAATTTATGTATGGATAACGGCTTTTAGGCCATTTCTAACACAGTAACACTTAAACAGTTAAGTACAATACTGGCTCAGCATCATCATCTTTTTTGATACATCAGTGACCAGGAACTCTGAGGTACTTATGGCCTTGAGACTTTTGATCTGATGGATTGCTACAATGGGCAGGCTTGTCAGTTTGACAAGTGTTGCATGTTATTGCTTTTGGCAGAGTTTCCGGCCAAAATATACCCTGGAGGGTAAGGGTAGTCCCACTTGTTTGCCTTTTTATTTATTATTTTTTCTTTTTTTTTAAAAGCATGGCGGGTAACTTTTTAAGCATGGCGGCAACTTTTTAAGCTTGGCGGGGCACCAGGTCATCACAATAATACAAGACACATGGTAATAGGGAAACCACACACATGGGGCATCAACAGAACTGCAAAGGCCATGCTGGATGGCTAGTAAGCAAAGGTATCAGTTTGAAGTCCATCTCCACAATGATATCAATATCTAGACACTGTGACAACAAAGAATGAAAATCACTATCCATATACTGCAAAAGCCGGTCAAAGAGATGGACCAAATTATAAAATCAACATGTACAAGGCCATGAAAAGTATATTGATCTTTTCTTTTTTCCCACACAAAAACTATTTTAGTCAAGATCACTGCCCACTAAATGTCCTAGATTATTGATCAATCTATGTTTATGACTTACGTCTTCTTATAGGTCGATAGTTCTTGACTTTCTCCACACCATCTTTATCCTGTAACCACAGATACATGCGTATGTATGGCTCTCTCCCCTTCATACTCAATTTTAACCACATCTTGGGTTTGGAGAGTAGATCACTGACTGAGCCTTGGGTCAATCCTAGAACAGCCTCCCCAAAGGCCTTCTGACCGACACCATGCTGCTGTAAGATTGCTTTGACTTGACGTGTGAGCTCAAACGTATCCAGGAACTCAATCATAGCAGCCTGTTCATGGACTGGTGGCAGCTCAGGGAAATGCTGAGGAGGTGACTGGGTCTGTAGCTCTACATGAGGAGTGCTGGGTGCCTGAATGGGTGGGGTAGGAGTAGATGGAGCACTGCATGGTGTAGGAGTGCCTGGGGTACTTGCAGGTGCATTTGTGCTAGAGCCGACAGGTGTAGTCAGATTCAGGGGACTAGCAGGTTGTTGCTGGCTTAGATATGAAGAAGCTTGGGTAGGAGTTGGTGTCTGGGTGTTATCTAGGTGAGGTTGGTTAGGAGTAGGAGGGCCTGGAGACATCTCAGATGCACTATGCTGATCGGAGGTATCTGTGCCTGTTGATGGTGGTCGTTGCTGCTCCATCCAGAACCCAGATGCTGCAGAACAAGTACAATAAGTAAAGTACAAGAATGTTTTATCAGTTCGCATGTAGCTCATTCCCACAATTTTTTTCCAGCACAACGGATGAAAGCAAATCTACAACTTACATACATGTGTAAGTTAATAACTACACGAGCATGAAAAAAAATGAATTTCACTGAGTAACATGAAGATGATCAACTTTCATCGCTAGTATTGAGGGAGGTATTCTAACACTAAGAAATGGAACTTGAATATTCTATTTTTGTCTCGAAAAATCAAAGAATGTAACAGTCATGAAACCATTTTTTACCCTAGAAGTTCATGAAAGAATTGAACCCCCAAAATGTCTATCACTAAAAATTGGAGAAACACAGAAAACCATCAGAAGAAATGAAATCCAACCAACCTTTCCTGACAGATTCTTTCAAAGAAGTCAAGCCATCTGGATCTTCAAGCCACAATCTCATCCTAATGAATGGCTCTCTTCCCTTGACCGTCAACTTGTCCCATCGCTTAGGCTTGGACAGAATATCACTCACACTTCCTTGAGACAACCCAATGACATGGTATCCAAAGACCCTCTGTGGGATATTGCCACGAGCTAGACGCTCACGGACTTGTCGAGCTATCTCCAGAGTGTCTAGGTCTCGGTTGAACTCGCACTGTTGGACAGTCAGAGCTGCCATAGTGCGGCGAGGCATGCGTGGGTTGATGGACATAAAGGTGGATTTGATATCTCCGGTATCATCCCGGGATGATGATCCCTCATCAGCACTCTCTGAGGATACTCCATTTGCGCACGGTTCCTCTAGGATCTGATTAGTGGGAGTGAGAGCACAGCTTGAGCTTTTCGTACGTTCAACTTTCATATTGTGGCCGTTATGTCGAGGGTTGCTGCTACCACCTCCCCGGCTAGGATTATTACTTGGTGGTGTCTTCTGTCGGTGGAGGGAGTGAAGGTTTGGATTATCACACCTTCTATCACCAGGCCTGACCATCCCTGGACCTATGTTCTTACTCTCCATCTCTTGCTTAGCTAAAGCCAGAATGTTGTTAATGGCTTCCTCTGTGGAGGTTTTTATGGAGGGACTTGAGATGTCACCACCATCCCCGCTGGCAGTACTACTCGGAGGTGTAGCCATTATTTCTTTGCCTGAAATTTAAAGAAAATTTGCAATTTTTAAAAACCTTTTAAGTCTAAATATAATAACCTTACAAATGACTGAAAATAAAAACACTCAATAATCAGTAAAGTACAAGGTGAATGATACTACAAGATTTATGTATACAAATCCAGCACTTATGTCATACAGTTGTTAGAGTAACAATATAAGAGGGTTTAAAAGGAGAGGCAACAAATTGATCGTTTTCGACTTTTTAAGTTAAATAATCAAAATTCACAACTAGAATTGGTTGCTCACCTTTCTTGTGAGAGGACAGTATCTTGAGTTGTTCCACATATTGCCTGTCTGAAAGAAACTGAACCATCTTGAGAAATGGTTCTCTTCCTTTTAGGGTCAACTTATCCCATGTCTTAGTCCTGGAGAGAATGTCACTAACAGATCCCTGGCTCAAACCAAGAATATGCTCTCCAAATATTCGCTGACCAATGTTATGCTCAGTCAGGACTTCCTTGACGCGTCTGGCAATCTGAATCGTGTCAAGCCATTCATGGTTAGTAACAGCAGGGTTAACCTGTGTATCAGATTTGGGGGTGCGTGGTCGATTGGGTGTATGTGGTCGATGCTGCTGTTGTTGATGGTGATGATGTAGCATATGTAGATGCTGCAGTGAGGATGCTGCAGCACTATTGAGTGATGGTGGGATGACAATAATTGGCTGGATGATCTGAGAGCCACTAGGGGTCTGCTGCTGGGCCTGCTGCTGAGCATACATCACCTGCTGGCTGTAGGCAGCCGCAACCTCTTGACCAATAAGAGATGCAAACGCCTGCGCTTGGGATATCCCCCCGGGACCTGCAGTTGCAAAGAAGAGAGGCAAAATGCATTGTGGGGTGGTTGCTCACTTGGACCAGTTCCTTCACATTGGGTGAGTCTGACTTTGGCCACAAATTAGCAAAGTACAACAGACTACCACAAATACTTCAATCAATGGACTTTCCACTCCAAGATCTTTTCAGTGCTTCCAATTTGCATGCATGTTAATAACTCTTTACTCATTTTCTGTGTAAGCCTTGGTCTTGTACATGTAACACATGTTGAACAAAGACAGAATTGGGATCTACTGTTCATGCTTCTTACATAGGACAACTATAGACATGACACAACACACTCCAAATGCATTTTGCCCCTTACCTCTTGCTGCAGGCACTACCCTACACACTGCCCTCATGTGGCAACATACGCAAGGGCTACTTAATCATGTGCTTTCAGTTAACTTTACCTTTTACGCACAAAAAAATGTTCAAATACTATTTACTCATTTGAACAAATTTTAATAGAAATTGATGAATAAAGCAGACTGTTTTCACAGAATGAAAAGAAAATATGAGCCCCAAAAACCAAAGATAGAAGAAGCTAGAAAAACACAGCAATGAAGAACATTTTGTGAAATACAAATTGTGTTTGTATGAGATAGAAATCTGAGTCAAAAATGCCAACTTTAAAAAACTCTCATGGCCAATTGTATTGTCAGATATATGCCCTGAAAAACAAAGGATTGACTGTAAGTGCTTTGGAGACTCCTTGTTTATTATTGACTGTCAATCGGTTCAGTTTTGTTACTTTGGACTGCAGTGTACAGCTTTTTACAGTAAAAAAAAAAAGATTTGTACTCACTGTTTATTTCAGACTTGGTAACTTTCAGTGTTGTATTCTCGGACTGTAAGGCTCGGTTCTTCTCCAACAGCAGCATCTCCAGTGACTTGGGTGTAGCTGTACCACCATCAGTTTGCTCACCACTCTCAGACACATCACTGCCATGGGTGCTGAACTCAATAGACTTGAGCACACTGAGTTCTCGCTTGATCTCATCATAGTCACTCCGACTACGCATCTGGTCCTCCTGACGGAAGATATCAACAGTCATCCAACAGTAAGACAATGACATCATGATTACCAGTCACTCAGTGCTAACAATTAATAATTCAATAATCATAGAGAATTGATTATTCATTCTCTGGTATGGATGTCCAATGGCATATCAGCCCAATTCAGAAGTGTAGCTCATTACTGCGCAATGTTACATATAATGTATGCTCCTTGTAAGTATTCAATGATGATGAAGTGTCATGGCCTAGCGGTTAAGAGCACCGGACTCATGCTTTGGTGTTTCAGAGGCAACGGTGGCATGGGTTCGAACCCGGGCCCGGACACTTGTGCCCTTAAGCAAGGCACTTAACCATTATTGCTTGGGATGGGACTTTCAGCCGGAGGTCCCGTGTGCTGTATAAGGCCTAACGCACGTAAAAGAACCCAGTAACACTTATCACTACTAATATTGCTGTTCATCTAAAGTTACAGAAACAGATATCAAAACACACATTATTTATTTTTTACAGCGGTACCCTGTGTTTTTGTTTCACAAACACTCGACGAACTACGTCCAATGGCAACAAAATCATTTGGGAAATAAACCAGTAAATGAGAGCTACTTGACATATTTGTTTACGCAACTGCGAAGTGGGTACCAGCGTGTTCATACCAATGCACACGCTGGTTCCCTTGCTGTTCCATGCTAACAATGAAATTTACAGAACAATTTGGCCGACTGTTAACCCAAAGAATTCAGGAAATTGTATAGTAAATAAACAACAAAATGTATAATTAGAACACTTTATGTACAAGCTCTTCCTTTCACTGTTAATCAGTGACTTTGCAAAGTGTCCGTCCCAAATCATATTTTGCCCATACAAAAAGCAATGGTTGGCTCCGTAGACAAAACACCATGTCAAGTTTCATGTTTACACATATTGTTGACGATCAGGAATCCATGTCATGTAGTATTCTTTGTTGTAAACTGTTCACAAGATGATGTAAAAGAAAACAAGGGGGTCGACAATTTAGCAGGGCGGCAAAACATAAACAGGGCGAGTAATATTTCAGCAGAGTGGCCCATCTGCCTAGAACTCATTGTGGAGAGAAGTGTGGAGAACCTTCCTTTGTGGCTTGTGTATACTTGGTCATCACACTCACCAATTTCTGTATTGTAGCATTCTTTTGGCTGACTTGTTCTTCTAACTTGTGAATCTGGCTGGTTGATCCCTCTCTCAGCTTAGTGTTAGTGGCTTGTAATCTCTGAACATCCTCAACAAGTTGTGAAATCTGCAACAATCATTGTCAACACAAATCTTCAAAATAATACCTGGAAAATGTTTGCCCAAAAATTAAGGTTTCAGCCTGATCAAGAATTGATTAGTGTTATCTCCATAATTCCTTTCTGCACTTTTGTTTACCTAAATTAAACGTGTGCAAAGGCGTCATGGATTAATGCCAACTTCAGCACATATATTTTTAATGTTACAATAAAGACATCATAATAGACTTGTCAGTATGAATGTGATTAAGGGATGAACTTTGTCATAACATCACAATCATCTAATACCGAAAGGATTGGTTGTCAAGGTTCAAAACCATTTGGCTTCCTTTTGGTGAAGTGTATTATAAAGACTTTTTTAGTTTGGGGAACTGTTCAAGTCCAACCAATAGTGTTATATCCCTTAAGGAGTGCCCTTTTTTGGTGAACAAGTGGCCTTTCTAAAAAGAATTTGTGCCCTTTTTTATGCCGTCGGCCGTTCTGGGTGCCTTTTTTGAATTTCCTGCATGTATCGCCCTGAAAAGCTCCATATAGGGTCCCTTAGTGTGCATAATCGTCGGTTATGAGCAGCGCCATCATCGACAAAATGGTACCAGGCCCCCCCCCCCTCCCCCCATTATTTGATTTTACGGAGGCAAAACGTGACTAAATTTCAGCACGGATGTGCAAGTGCCCTTTTCAAGAAATTTGTACCCCTCCCCCCCAAAAAATGGCCTTGCTATGCCACTGCACATCTGAGCAATCATCAAGAGACAGTTTTGTGGTCATCATGACATGACAGTAAGGCCTTGCAGTACAATCATTGATATCTTCAGAGCTATCCACCCATGCTCTGTTCTCATGGCACTGTCCAAGGTTGGCCATACCTCCTTTTCTTTTGCAGATAGCTCCACCTCCAGACTTGACCGTGTCAAAATATCAATGGCCTGCTCCTAAATGTAACAAGAAACAATGGCAGCAGTGAATTTCAGAACTGGCTTGCGTCATGTAACTGTAATTCCCTACAGAGTTTTATTAGGAACAGTACCAAGTCCGAGAAATCCATCACTGACTCTGCTGCACATAATGCTTCAGGATCAAATCTGCTGCAATCCACCACAAATCAACCACTGCTATGGGTTGATATTGATGGACTTTGCACTCATGGCTTGCCTACCGAAATCACCCTCAAATGAGGGGATGGATTTTGATGGAGTTGGGAAGGTTAGGATTAATCAACAAATAAGGCTTGTACAACTCAAAGCATAACTATCTTCCACCCTGATTGGTGTAAATGACACTCTTCTATGCATCCATGACTCGTCGGGTGTCATTTCTACACATTAAGATCAATGCAGTTAGTCTTGTGGTCACTTGTGGTAATCTTACATAGCCTTTGGTCAATTGCAGTTATCTTACTGAGCATGTGTGACTATGAGAGAAAGCCTTAATCCTCACCACACTAGGGGCTTTCTGCATCTGTTCAGCTTGCTGTAGTGCCTGTGTAGCTGATGCTAGCTGTGCTCGTAATGTTTCCAGTTCCTTCTCACTGGCAGACTGTCTCTGGTTGGTCCGCTCCAAGTCTGTCATCAGCATGTCAACTTCATCAGATCTGATAGAATACAAAGGGTAGGATTCAGTATTCCACAATGCCAAGCATTATATAGGTCAATTACAGGTACTTCAAAACTTATACACTCTAAGACACTCTTGTAAAGACGTTTTCCTGTAACAAAAGCAATATGACTGATTATACTTCCCACATCAAGATTGCCCAGCAGATAATGCCATTCACTCCTTGTGAATCCCAGCAGTCAACAAAAGGCCATTCATTCAATGCATACATGTACATAACCTCCCGATAAGTATCATGATGTATCCTGACTTCAGAATTATGATTCATATCTTATCATGACAAAAAAAGGTATCATTTCACTCCTTGCTGCTAGAGTCTGTATAATTTATCAGGACTCATATTTTATGAGGTGGTGCATGTTTTGGATATGTACATATTGTAGGTTGCTTTTTTTTAGAAAATTGTTTATCATCCAATTTCCTACTTACTTTGCTGCAGCTTGCTCCTCAAATTTCGCCCTTAGATCAAACAGTTCAGACTGGCTAGCATCCAAAGCTGAAAGGCAATACAAATTTCAAATGTCATTAGTTTAAAACTGTTCAGAATTTATACTCTTAGAGAAATGCTCGTACACAAATTGTACATTTGTGATGGCAATCAAGTACATCTCACTCACCATTTTGAAGTGTCTGTATTTTCAGTTCTGCCTCTCCAAGTTTGGTTGCCACTGTCAATTGCGTTTCTTTCAATTGTCTGTATAAATTCATGTCAAATCAACAAATATTGGGTTAGAGTAATTTTAGAACAAGCTTCAAATAATCTGCAAGAAGGGAAATGAAACTAAGACTGCAGACTATGCAGGAATGTTTCTATGACAGCCACAGTTTCCAGAGTTTTCATGTTGGATGCTATCCTTGGCACTACCTTGCCAGATGGAGTAATTCCTTACTCACTGGTTACATGTAGGCCATCATGCACTAGCTATTCAATGTATCATTAGATTCATTACATACAGGATTAGCATAACCATACATGTACAATGTCCGTACATTAGTGCTGCACATTAACCTTCAGGTTTGGTTCAGGTTTGGTTCAGAAGTTTTTAGCGATTCAAGTTCAGCAGCAAATGTCCAAGCATACTAAACCACACAAAAAAACCCAGCCACACCACGTTGCTGATGCATTATAGCACCAATAACAAAATTCGGGTGGGAAAAAGGATGCAGGCGGGGATGAGGAACTGGTGTATTTGTTTCCTTGGCCTAAAATGGCGTAGCTACAGCCCCCCCCCCATTCACTAATTTGTACCTTTCCTTGTCTTGGAATTCCCTCTGTAATTCCTTCTCTTTCTCTCTAGCTCGACTCTGAGCAGCTGATTCCATGCGCTCCTCATACTCACGAAGCTTCTCTTTCAAGTTCTTGATTGTCACCTCTGAAATACATCAGTATCAAACAAAGTTCAAACAAGTTTCAGGCCAAGTCAAGCTTCAGAAGTTTGGTATAGTGTGCAGGATGGAATGACCACTGGGCCTTTTCAAAAACACTCCAGAGCTGTAATGTTGAAAAAATGGCTGGGAACTCTCTGATCAGATGATGGGCAGGCTATTCATGAACCAAGCAGACAGCTAGTGAATGAATTAAGTTACAATCAGAGACAATGGAGCAAATTGGGAGATGTTCCAGTTGTTGTCTTCAGCTTGTGTCATAAAAAATTGAAGGCCATAATTTTTTGTAAGCTTGGTTTTGAATATCCGGTTTCCAAAACCCAAACCGAATAGTGAAATTCAAACCGAATTAAAAAAATTCCACATTTTAATCCCATCACTAGTGTGAACATGCCACTACTCTATAGGTTTGCAAACTAACAGTCAACCTAAACAATTTGATTCACTTTACAAATGATATTATCAAGCTAGCCTATCCAAACCAATTCCATGAAACATACGTATGTTTTGTATAATTCCTTTCCAAAGACTGACGGCATTGCTTACCTTGATTTTTAACCTCAGCAAACTCTAGATTGTATTCCTCCAGTGTCTCTCTCAGCTTCTGGTTCTCAACCTCAAGGTCCTGAGCCTTCTGAGCCCGTTTCTGTAAGCTCAAACTGTGCTCCAGGACTGAGACAGGATCTAATAACAAATAATATTAAAAAGAATGCTTCAATTTGACACAGCGTCCTAATGGGAAGCAGGGAGCAGGTCATGAGCCTACTCAGCCAATGCTTTGTCACCGAACTGTGCTCCAGGATTGATAAATGATCTGGAAGGAGACAATGGTGTAAGTACAACTTGCATACTTACATGCTTTATCCAACACTAGCCAACTGTGGACACAATTGGGTTACTCAGATGGATGTCTGATTCATGTACAGGTATATACCCATAAATGCATCAATTAATTATCTTTAACCCTAACCTCCCCAACTCCATCAAAATCCATCCCCCCATTTTGTGGATTTCGGGTGACAGTCCTGCAGGCCTGGTGTGACTAAATATTGATGGAGTATGATGGACTTGGGCCTGGAGGCCTAAAGCAAAGCATGCATTGGAAGCAGTGTGATTGATGGATTTTGGCAGACTTGGTCTAGTACCGGTACTTTGTAAAAGAAAGTAAAGTTAGGGTTAAAAACTGCTTGAATCATGAACAAAACCAGCGTAAACTTTTCTTGAAGATCAACCTAGAGATTGACTGTGGCCTACTAGACACGTGTATGGCACACATTGCACCCTTTAATTCAACATACTGACATAATTGATGATCTCTGCAGTCCACATGTGCCATGTGTACACAGTGATTGAATACTCAGATGACTATCCTCAAATCACTAAATAATGAATGCCATAGATCTTGAACTAGACCTCAGAGTCTTACATGTCTCAGTGCAATCCGACCTTTGACCCTTCTTATTGGAAACACAATTTGTATGCGTCAAAAAGATAACCAGTCAACATGTACGGTATCGGTACATGTATGGGAATGGGAATCGTATATAATACAGCATAAACTATAGTCCTGTACAGCATACATGTATATGTACATGTATTTTTCCCTGTTAGTAATTTCTTTAATTAGAAACATCCTCACAAGGATAATGGCTTGTACACAATAGAATCACAAATCACAGGAACATCTTGACTTGAGCCCTTCATATAAATGTATGAGAAATACATGTAATCATGGTAATTGATTACCAGAGTAGCTTTCCCCATGAAACGTTCACCTCGGCCCTTAGTTCGAATTCTAAAACGAGTACACATACCAGTAGTACATGTACGTGCAGTTTGGTAGTTACAGTCGTTGATCCTAACCCTTCTCCACCTTGCAAAATCTCCCAAGCCGTCATTGGAGGATTTTTGAGGATTGAGGCTGTTTTTCTTTGAAGTGCAGTTGATTTTGGAAAATGCTTGTGTCAAAGTCTTAAGATGTACCTTGCATTGTTCATGTTCAGCCATGCATAACTGTAGGCCCACATGTCATACGCACTGCTTCAATGCCTCAAAAGTGAGTTGGAGTATTTTGGAACATTTAGGCAGTATTCAATTTCTACTTGTAGGCCATTGCAAGGCAAATTTTAATTGCCTCCCTTTATGGTTACAAAAAAGTTGAGGTGCTACATGTGTCTAAAAGCCATGATGTTATTTCACAAACTTACAATATAAAGTCAACAAAAGCATAGCTTTAACGACAGGCAGCTGCATTGAGACACACCTTCATGCAACTGACATTGATTATTTTTTCCAATAGATTCGATGTGTTTCCTTTCAAAGTATTGTTTGGAAATTCTGTCTTATTGACTACACACTGAAGTTGAGAACAAAATCAATACGTGAATAATCGTCTCTTTGAATGGATCATTCTCTGCAAATTTCAACAGATGGTGGTTTAAAAAAGGCTATTATGACAGCTGCGGTGTTTTCAGTTAATTGAATTTTTAAATTAAAATACATGTAATTAAGATTATATCAATTACAGTATTTTCATGCATTTACATTTATGGATTCCTTTTTGTAATTGTTCAGTGTTGTTAGGTGCATCTACATGTAAACCTGTTTGTCAGTTGAAAACAATTGTATTTACGCCAACTGCATGGTACATGTAAGTACCGGTATGGGTAGTACGGATCTGATGCAAAAAAAAAATCAACATAAAATCTAACGACAACGTAATCAAATTTGCTAAACCTCATTGTGTTCCCTTCATTTGGTAGCAAAAAACAACAATCAAGAAGATTTGCTTGATCAATATGCTAATCACCCCAATTGATTATTTGTGATAATCAATCAATACAGCCTATATTCCCAAAACCAATACAGTATGACAACGCAAACATGGACACTGCTCACGGCTATTGATTATTTACCATGTTTACTCTATAAAATCTATACATGAACAGCAGCTACATGTACAACATACATGTACATTCACATTGTACCGGTATGTATGTAAATTGTACATTTATCAAAGCTGAGACTGAGAAAAAATATTGTGTTTACGGTAACACCCTGACAATTATCCAGGGTAGGTAGGTAGGTGGGAATTGTTGTAATTTTGTTAACTCTTTCTGTGTTGTCTGTGGGTCTTTTATACTTACTTTGGGATTCCTTTAACAGTAGCCTATTCTGTTTAATTAACCTGTTTTATTGTTTAATGAACAAATAACACACAAAACCTTGCATAGGATATACGGTATATATACTTTAAATTTAAATTGTTGGCCAAATGCGGCAATAAAAAGTTTGGAGGTTGGCATTTTGGCCTTTAAAAAATCCAGGTACATGTAGGTTGGGTTACCATAAACACACAATACATGTACATAGCATGTATGTGTTCTACATCCCCCAGAGGACCGACACACAAAGGGAGAACAACAGATCCTTTCAGTCCTCGGGAGCTGGGTCTTTTGTTGGAAATGGTCCTCTGTAGCAAGTTTGTGTGCTTAGTCTCTAGATGGGAGAGTGTTATATTACAGGGACAAAGGGAAACACAAAGCATTGTCCTCGAGAGTATAGTAAAACAAGAGTTTTTATTAAATTAATAGACCGATTTGCGGACTATACGTGTAAGCTGGTAAAAATACATGTACATTTTCAATTTTTCAAATCAGATATTCTCTAGACTCCAGAAAATATTACGCACACGATTCAAACTTTCCTACAGTCCGCAAACCTTTTCTTGTTGAGTATATTAAAAAAGTATGGATGCACAAAAAAGTCTTGAGAATATCAAAATTGCATTTGCATCTAAACCAACAGTTTCTTATGTACAAATTAAGATAAATCACAGTGACCAATACCGAGACACTTGGAATCAAGGACAGGCACAGCCCTGGCTTCTTTTGCTACACAAAATGATGCCCTTTAGCATTGAAACTGAAAGTACAAAACCTGTCTCTTCAGACTTCAGTGAAACAAAGGCAAGTCCTTGGTATGCCACTTTAGATTCTTTAATGTTGGCAGTACAGTCGACTCTCGTTAAGTACAAACTCTGTTAATACAAAATTCTGGTTATAACAAACATAAAGCCTTGGTCCCGACTGTGCATTTACATGTATGTGCACAATGAATGGGACTGATGTTCCTCTTAATACAAAATTCTGATATAACAAACAATTTGGCTAGGTCCGAACGAGTTTGTTTTAACGAGAGTCGACTGTACGTACATGTATTCATACTTCTGGACAGTTCCTGCATTCCGCGGCTTTCCGCCGTTTCAATTTAAAAATATTCCGAAAAGAGATTGATAATTTTGAGTCTTGTTGTTAGATCCTATAATTGAGATACTTGAGCATCACAGAATGAATTGTTGATATGGCGATAGCATAGCTGCCAACTTTTTAAAATCCCAATTAGTAATCAACCCGCGCGGTCATTTTCAACTGCTCGTTTTATCAAAAGCTTTACCAACATCGAGTAAAGGTACATGGTTTACATGTACACATACATGTGCATACCCTTCTTGTTGTGAATAATAATGTACTGTAGGCCAAAAGATAATTAAAAAAAAAAAAATTAAAAAAAATTAAAAAAAAAATTAATTTTTTTTTTTTTAAATTAATTTCGTTTTAATGTCTGTATTTGTTTGTTGAAGTCAAATAAATAATAACAATAATAACATGTGCGCATATGTTTTTTGAGATGCATGCTATCGATGTGAAGTTTCGAGTTCGTATCAATGTTTTTACACCATTGATTTAGGGCCACCGTATGCAATAGAAATATCCCGCCAACATACCTTGCAAACGCATGCTGATTTATCTTTTCTGGACGTTGTGAGAAACTCAAACTCTATTACCAATTATTCCAACCATACTCTTATTAAATTCCATGATAAAAATCTCGCACTGATGGGTCTCATCCCGGCAATAAGTAATAATTACGAAAATTTCGTAACAGTTGGCAGCTGTGCAATAGTATGGATAGGACTCACCTGGCAAGTCAATGAGTTTCTTGTAGACAGAAAGAAAGGAGGCCTCCGCTGCCTTGCTACGCTTGGATAGGGCATCAATCTCTGATTGGAACAGCTTCAGGAGGGGTGCCACTGACTTGCGGATATCCTACATGCATGTCAACAAATTCCATTTGCATTTACAACAATACAGGAGTGTGTACATGTAGTTACTCATACACATGTACATGATACATCTGCACACAGCTTCAAAGTTACAGATTCTGAAGAGGGTTTAAAATTAGTATTACAATCACTTAGAGTACATATATGGTATTTTTATTCAAGACTTCAAGTTTCCATCAAATTCAATTTATTACTGAAAATTCAACCTGATTTGCTATATTCCACACCTTGCCTTCTACCGTACACGTGTGTGTCCCGCATAGGAATCCCACCCAAGCCAACATACAATGTATCGGTATGCACTGAGTTTTCAGTTCCTTCCTGGCTTTCCCATAAATATCAGTTTGGGGTTTCTTCCAACCTCTATAATCCAACATTTCTTTATTTTCTTCCAATTTAAAGCTTTTTTCATGTGAGTACATGTACCTTGAATTTTTGAGGAAGCCATGATCTCAATACACAAGGAAGTGAAACAAAATTTGGTAAACTGATAGATAATACTTTCAATGTAGGAGTAGGACTGAATATCAATGACTTACATCTGGAGTGTTTTTCTTGAACTCCCTACTCTGTTCCACCAGTCGTTTTCTTGATGTATCACTCTCATCCTGTCTGCTTGCTAACTCAGTAGCAGTTGTGTCTAGCTCCCTCTGTTGAAAGAAAAAAGAAAAACGAAATAAAACCTTCTGAAATAAAAAATGTTTAACCCATTGAGTTTTTTTCAATCGGTTCTTACATTTTCTTTCAGCACAAATAAACAATTATATGTACACATTACAAAATCCACCCTACTCAACAATGCGCATACTGTACACTCCACAGAGAATACATGCATGTATTGTACACAAAAAAAATTGCTAATTTCATTTTGAGTTTTCCATCTTTCCAAATCCTGAAATACAGATGCTGCCAACTTTTTGCTGAATTTTGCAGAAATATACCGGTATGTACAAATTGTACATTGCATGTTGCCAGTAAAGTGTTGATGGTTAAGTGTTCTGCAACGCTATCCATGCAAAGACTCTAGCGACCAAGTCTCAATTTCATTTCCCAATTAGACGTGCATCTAATATGTGTATCCAATTCCATCTGCAACATTTACCGAGGCACAAGAAGTCAAATTACCTGCTGCTTAGGCAGATAACAGACTTGTTAATTCCAATCACAACCAACTGAACCCCGGATAATTCAGCTAGGATTCACTCACTGATCTGATTAGGCCTGCTTGCTAGTATCACTGCTATTGAGAGAGGTCAACTTCTCGGCTGATAAATAAATCCTCTGAGAAAAAAGTTGTGTCCTTGATGTTTAATTTGATAATAATGCTACATTACCTTCAAACATGAGCAAAAATACTATAATACAGAAATGTTTCACAGTAATGCAGTGCATTGTGGTATCCTATCCTGTAGTATACCACTAGTGCATTTGGAGTTGTGGGCATTTACCCCAACATCTTACAGGTACATTGTACACTTGTCATGCTTGTGGAGCCCTAAAACACAACAGTACAGTACCGGTATCTCAAATCAAATGTTAGACTTTCTTTGTATATCGTCAAGAAGCAAACAAAAGTATGAAAAGGAAAATGTGTTTAAAATACTTTGGATAAAAGTTAAACAAGAGCATGTAAGAACTGCATGTATACGTAAGAATTAAATTTTGGTACACTAGTACTATCTATACATTCGTGTACCCATTCCTGTGCATCTTTCGTTCTGATTGCTGATCACTCAATTTATCTTGTACAGTACCCCGGTATGTCCCTAATCATGTATTGAAGACTAACATTTTAACAAATAAAATGAATAGGTCTGCAAGTACACACGTACATGTACATTATATGTGGGTCATTCCACCAGGTTGGGGAACAATGTGTGACATATGACCATATTATGAAAAGCATGAATGCCTTGCTAGCAGTTGCTCTACATAATATTTGTTGTTGGGTGTTTCACTCCTGCAGAAAGTTTCAAATCATTTCAATGTAAAAATATGAGCAAAAATTGTCATTTCGGACGTAACATTGACACCGTGTCAATGTTACGTCCATATGACATTTATACCTTTTTCTAAATTTCTGTGAAACATTACCCAAATTCACTTTAAGTGCTTCTTACTATACATGCAACACAATACGAAAAGCTTTTGTTTTGGTAGTCAGGTAACAAATGGAGCAGAAATGATAGCTTGGTTGTGGACGTAACATTGACACGGTGTCAACCCCAAATGTCACACTTCCATTGAGTGATGTTGACACCGTTACATCCACACTTGAGGTATTGCTTCTGCTATATTTGAGCCCTGACTTTACCAAAACAAAAGCTTTTTTTGGTGCATTACGTGTCCAGTTATTAATATGCAACATAGTTTGGGTAATATTTTACATGTGTGCGTGTAAAAAAATGGCAAAAAAAATTATTTGGATGTAACATTGACACAGTGTCAATGTTACGTCTGAATTAATACATTTTTGCTCATATATGGATGTACATGTAACATGCACTGCTTCCCAATCTGGCAGAATGACACATGTACATACCGGTACATGTACATATACCCATTGAATTGGTAACTTTCTCAAACCACTTCTGGAACAAAAAGATTGTACGTACTGGTACATGTACCACATCCCCTCATTAAATGCCCAACAATATTCAACATCAATTTTTGTGTGTTTGAAGCTTTTTATTGATTGAAAAATTGATCAGAAAGAAGACACCGTTAATATGTAGCAGTCAATAGCAGTTTGTGACAGTGGCTGAGCAAGATGTGCTTACTACAGAGCTTTTGGGGGCAGCTGCATAAACAATCAAGAGCTACATGTAGCTATGCATTACTGAGGGAAATAACACTCACTGCTCAGGCAAATCAGGTACAGGGAAGGCAGGATGAAGAAATTGACAAATACATATGGTGACCCCTCCCCCGACACGTAATTTAAAAAGTGGCAATGGGGTTTCTTGTGAAAAGGGTTATTTTATCAAAGTCAATTGCATTTTTATCCTGTTGCTTTTCAGATTTTGTTTTCCTATGTTTCTGTGAAGTTTTGATGGTAAAGCATGTACACAAACAACATACCGGTTCATGACATTACATTTCCAATTCACTGGTAATGGAGTAATTGAGAGCTCATAAGAAAAATATTACAACCTGCAAGGTGACTAGGCAATTATGAATTGTTTGTGAGGTCCTTGAACCATTAACATGGAAGGTTAGAGACTGGGACCCCAGGTACATGTACTAGTACCTTTCACACCATTCACCATATATGTAACAGTGTATAAATGGAGGCTTTATTACAGAAATGACAGTTGGCTGGACTTGTGGATGGGCTTCAGATTTTCAACATGTACAATGTGTACATGTATGCATAGTCAACAGTAGTACAGGTATAGAATGTAAGGAATGGGAACATGCCTCAGACTCGGCCATGTCAGTGAGTCAATATTGTATGGTGCACATGTACATGTACTGTACATTTACATGTATTGACTGAAGCTAAACTGGCTTTGATGTATCGGGCATGTACCAGAACGTACATGTAGCAAGGAGAAACATCCTGCCTCCTTTCCTTCCATCTGCCCTCCCCCTTCCGCAAACGGGCGGGACCATGCAGGTCTGTTTAGCTTCTCCCTAGCATAGAACATACCCGGTAGGAAAGAACATACATGTACATGTACATTTGCGTAGATCAACATACTTTTTGTACAAGTATGATAAGAACGTACATACTGTATTAATCCTCTCTGGCAGGCAAATTCAGCAACCGCTACGCCACATTGCAGTCAAAATCAATCAAGTGACTGTTTTTGACAGAATTCCCTTGTGAATTTGATATACAGTAGCCATGCTTTGACTGGAGGTGATTGATATGCCATATGACCAGTTACCTCTTTTGTCTATTGATGGATTTTGACTAGTCACAGTGTTTACACGAATGTGATCTGTTTTTTTACTAGCCTGTATACAAATACATGTACGTACATGTAGATGGCAGAGGAAGTGGAAGAAATTTTGACTGTTTGTAACTGACCAAACAAAAGGAGTATTAATCGTTCACAAAATTATTTCTTGGAATTGCTTGAGGAAGGAATACAGAAACAGATGCCTCTGAAAAGTAATGTAGATGTACATGTACATGTTCATATCAATTAATGTATTCAAATTACAACATGTATGTCCCATGCTTTCCCTGACAACTGAGGGCGCTGTTGTTATGATGTCACTTTAGGGAGACAAATTTAAGTTAAGGGGCTTTAGTTTTCAAATTATGAACCCAAAATATGGCTCTTTGAAAACACTTTGAATGTAATGAATCAACAAGCAAAAACAGAAAGTTGACCATGGCAAAACTCCAAAAAATCTGACTTTTCATGCTTTAAAGGGAATATACAACATTTGCTTTTGCTGTACATTTCGGAAAAGGATGGATTTGGGGGGTTAGTATGTTATAGCCAATATTGTTACACTGACTTGTTTGAAGTTTTGTGTTCGTTCATGCTGGAAAAACCAAGAAAATCAATCATGTTCCTGTAGTTTGGTTTAATACCCCTCTTAAAATGAAACAGCAATTTATAGATGTCGCGGAATTGTAAGGTCAGGGAAGAAGTCTAGCTGGCTTGTACCCATTCATAGGTGTGTAATCAATTGCAAACAAAATGTGAACTACCTAACTATGTTCAGTTTTTTCCAATGCTTGTCAGCCGACCAGTGTTGGAAATTGATACAAATGAGAGCACACCGGGTGCCAGGATTTTATAGGATGTTTTACAATGTCCTTCATTAACAATTTATTGAGGTATTTCCATAGAGCCATATTAAATTACTAGAGCGCTAACTTCGTGTACAAAGTAATGCCTGCTGGGCGCATCCATGTTTGTGCACAAACCTATGGAGATCTAAAAACTTTGTACGGCTTTTGTACGGCTGTTTGCATCTGCGTTTGTATTCCATACCGGTGCGTTATCGAAGCCAATACACCCAAAACCGAAACGCACTATCACTTAGTATCAGCAATGAGCGTTTCATTTTGCTCTACGCAAACAGCACAACGCGTGCACGTATTCGCTGCAGATGCTTTTTGCCGTCACGTTTTTTTAAAACTGTCATGACGCGCTTAAGTTGTTTGAGTATGTTCTACTTGTGCGTTGCATGTAGAGTACAATTTCAAAATTCAATCCATCTAATTTCTTTATGTTCTACAAACACGCACACGAATTCAAAATGTCTGCACCCAGGACAGCTTCAAAGCGTCTCCGCGCGCAGAATGACGAGTTAGCGCTCTATTAATTTAATATAGCTCTATGGGTATTTCATAATAATTTGGTAGTTTTGTTTTTTGATGTTTGCAAATGTTCCCTTTAAAACAGCTTTAACCCTGATGTTTCTCTTAAAATGACATCATGTATATAGAAAATCTCATTAGCATAAAAATCTGAAAATAAAATTTAATGGAACATATGGGTACACAAAATTTACAGATTACACCGGGAACAAATTTATTTCATGGGCCCTTTCAAGTTTTATTCAGTGTACTCTGAGCAAAAACCTCTCCCCACATGTGCACAAATACTACAATATACGACTCTTAACTATGCGAAGCCTTACAATGCATTCAAAAAATAATATACAATAACATGTATCAATTGTATTTTCTTTATACTTGTCATTCAAGAAAGACCATTCAACTTCATGAAAGAGTTTTTCCCTGGGGGCGGGGAATTTTTTTGTGGGGGGGGGTGTTGGGGGGGGGGGAGTTTCAAATGGTGTGATGTGTGAAACATTAGCCCCGGTCTGCCTTGTGGGCTTGCATGATTGATTGACTCCACTGAGTTTGTTAATTCCATGGTTGGGAGATCTATCCAAGATGGATTCAGTGAGGGATCAGGTGGCATTGGGTCCAGGAGTCTTAGGTTTCCTTGTCATCACAACATACATGTACATTACTCTGGATGTTCCTTGCTCTATGTTCTGGGTACATGGGCGCTTACATTGTTGGATTTCATGAGCAAAATTTTTTAAAGAAATTTGCGGAGCCTTACATATCAAGAGTGTTACACATGTGTAAAAGATAATACAGTGGTATAACAAAACAATTGTTGTCTGTTGTGATAGTGTACATGTAGTCCGTAAGTTAAGAGGCTTTTGCACACCTGGAGCATACAAAACGCTGTGGACTACATTGTACATCACAGCAGACAACTGTATTGCTCTCCTTTTTCTTGATGCAGCAAACATACATACGTACATGTACACAGTCTGCCTTACATATATTTCAATGGGTAAGAAAGTGTGATGAGTTTAAATCTAACCCAAGTTATGTGAATTTGCTTTATTTTGCTACAGACACAATGAAAGCAAAAAGTTCACAGATACAAGTGCAACAGAACCTACATGTACAAGCATTCTACATAGTATCTGATTTCAACTACAGACCGACTACATGTAAATGTACATGTACTTCTTCCTTCAAAAAGGACATGGTGTAATACACCGAGGGGGTTGGATGCACTGTACATTGTGGATGATGCCAATGAACTTTCTTTTCTGCAGACTGGGTTGATGGATGTCCAGTCATCAGAGAAACGACTGCAGGAAAGTTTGGTCCACCATCAAATCTGATGGGTCATCAAGACTTGTCACTTTATATCAATCTCAAATATGAAAATCTTATCAAATGAAAACTATTCATGTTTGTCTGTGTTAACATTGTTTCCTGGCCATGCTGACAACATCATTATGCTTGTAAAGATGTTCTGTTGGTGCTCTGTATTGTCTCCCAAAAGAATTGTTTTCCTGATATATTATTTGGGTACAGTATTATACATCTGAAACCCTCTCATAATTCTGCTGTGCAAGTAGACTGGTCAGCATTCCTCACATGAATGATTCTAAAAGGGGACAGGAACTAGTTTTTACCATGCAAGAACTGAATTATTGTTGGGCCACAAATAAACTGAATTTGTTTTAGTAATTATTTAGAAAGTAGACCTGGGTCATTTGGTGTTTTTTTTTCACTTGATTTTTCATTCAAAGTGAATACCTATTGTATTTATTGAAAAATGACAATTCAAAAACAAAACCTTAAAAACAGTCATAACCTACAACCCCAAAACATGTACAATGTACATATATTCCCCTGATTATTCCCTCCTTGGTTTCTGAATGAACATACATACATGTTAAAGCAAACATCAACCTTCAAATGTGTGTACTGGAGTACAGAGAAAAACTGACATTATTTTGTTAAGAAAGGACTCTTAAATCTACATGTACACTGTACTTCAATTAAAACTGAATAATAAATACATCAAATACAGCCCAATATGAGAAAAGAAAGTCTTTTCAAAAAGAGCTTTGGCAATTCACCTTAATTCCAACATCATTGGTAATGTACAAACCATTTCAATCTTCTTCTGCTTCGAAATCACCTGCCACTTGAATCTAACAGTACAAAAGTTAGCAAATTGATAAACAAAGAGAGCTGTATCACTCAGCACATGACCAAGTTCAATCTAACCATCAACATGCTCTACATGTAGCTCCTGGTTCAATTTCCCAATCTTAGTAAGGGACAGGGTTACCAATCAATAACACACCAGCCAAGCCGGCTTGCCAGCCAAAGCAAACGTCCCTCTATTTTCTTCTGCCTGTCAGGTACCATCGATCCCATTAATCAATAGATTCAATAACCTCACAGAAATTGAAAGCATCTTTTGCCAATGAAGCAGGGGGTAGGCCAGGGGGCCCCTGCGGCAGCCAACGGCAGCTGAAAAATCCCACTAAGCGCCCATGCACACGTACAGCCCAGGCCCCGGACTGGCTCTCTCAATTATCGGAACACGTCACCTATAAAATTTCCCTAGCTGAATCTGCACCTGCTTCGACACGTTGGGACAGTCTCATGGGATAGCATCAGGAGATGGTGAGGGGAAAGCAAAAACTGATGAGATATTGATCGGTGTTGTTTTATGAGGAGCCTGATGTTCCCCAGTTATTGGTTTATGGTTAAGAGGGAAACTGAACTGAACCCTTGATTCAGTATTAAAAACACTCATCCATGTTACCAAATAGCTCTAAATGGATAATGTCATTGAAAGATATGACGATAAAACACATTCAGTTTGTCTTCTGTGGTAATTAAACATGTCTAAATCTTGTTTCTTAAACTGGAAATGATCTACTTACATTGTACACACTAGAACTCAAGTATCTACATGTATTTTCAAAGTTACGTACACGATACATATACATGTAACATTTAAAATTCTTTGTGTTCAGGCTGTTCAGGCATAATAACATACGGTAGATGTACAATTACAGTAAATCTTTAACTACAAATTATATACCTTTTGTAAGATGCAAGATTATTGCCTTCTCCAGATTTTGGATAGTGGTAATCTATGTCATTATGTCAAGCCACAAATGCTTTATCAGTGAAAAATGTGCCTACCGGTACACATACATGTACATTGTACACTATGCAGCCCAATACAGTAGCACTTGTATTTATAAAGGGGGCCCTTGTGTCACCCCACCTCAGAATTTAGTTTTGCATTGTTTGAAATCCATTGAGATTAACAAGAGAGAGAGAAGTACATGTATGGTAACTGTAGCCAAAGAAAAAAATGTCAACCTACACGTACCGGTACATGTAAACTCATTTGAAAAAGATACAAACTGTGCTTTATAGGGATGTTAATAATGGTTCACGTCCCACTTACGGCTTGCGTTGGTAAACAAGACAAAAATGTTCATTGGGAGAAATCACTGCACATACCGGTACATGTATGCTTGCTTTTCCCCTAGGTAATCAGTCTGCAAAACTCCAATCAGTGTTTGAATTTTGATTTTATAACTATCTAGACAAACGTGGATGCCTTTTTCAACACATCTACATCCACATCCAGGTTTGTTTAAGGTGTAAATCGAGCATTTTCTATTGCTCCTCTTCCCTTTTCCTTTGTTTATACTCTTAACTTTTTTGCAACAGCTCTCATTGGTCTTGTACACGTTTTCTAATCGAGGTCGTCCTCGATTTGCACGTGTGTCCTCGATTTTCACCATAAACATGCACATACGGTACATGTGCAATGTGTAAACACTGTCAATACATGAAGTGCTGCATGTACCCCAAAAAGGACAGATGAAACCTTTGACCTGCTGATAAGATACAGTGAAAAAGTTCAAGCAACCACTATTCATTCTCATCAAACAGTTTCCAGAATAGACTAAAATCCAGAGCCTGCCATATATTGATATTCTCTGTTCCATATTACGTGTAACTGGGATTGATCAAGTCCTGTGTAATGGTGCCTAAGCTGTTTCATGTTGTGGACTACATCCATCACGATAGTCTTCTTTTACTCTGCATTGAATATGAAATGCATAAATTGTCAATAAATTTAAGATCACTAGAATAGAAAAATAAAGCCAAATTTTCACTTAAATGTGCTTCTTTGACTGGTTTTGTTAAAAGTTTTGGCATTCAAATTTTACAATGCTGTCTACCTGTTTAGCGAAACCTCACTCCTTTCAATAACGCATCTGCCACTTAAAAGCACCCTGGATAAAAGGCTTCACAAGGAATTAATATGCTAACACTGACCTTGACAGAAATGGATAGCCATACATTTATATTCAAAGGCTTTGACTGATGTCACCGTTGCATGTATTACTATCATTTAGCCACTTAATACTGGCAATATTCTGAACTATAATGGATGGAACGTTCCTGGTAAAAGCATAGAAAATGGCCATTATCGAAAAAAAATGGGTCACAAACAGCCCTATGTATGGAGTATGGATAATAAAAAACAGGAAACTCACTGATTATTATGATTCTGAGGCCCCTGCAATGCCCAGGGGGGGACTTGGGGTAGTGCGTGTGCCATTCAATCATTGAACGGTCGGCCGCGGCTAGTAGAAAAAGAAACGGCATCCTGACAAATCAATAGCGCACGAGACCGGGGCGATATTGAAAGGTTAATGGATGGACGTAATTGATGTGATGGCACCGCTCCAATCAATATGACAAATGCACCAAGCTCGTTCAATGCAAGTTCCTTGGACTTTATTAATCTTTCTCTTCTATTTTTTTGTCAACATGCTGGGAGAAAAGCCACTCTCCCTCTTTCCATTTCAGTTTTCTCCCACCGCCTCTCTTGCAGACGGTTTTTACGACCTAATGAAGCCTGACTTTGGAATAGCAATTCCGACCAGTCAGGCGTTTCCTTTTTTTTTTTTTTTTACTAATAAATGCAGTGAACTTTCAATGGTTATTTTCATAATGATTTGATTTTTAATATCTCTAGTGAAAGAAATTGCAATAATAAGATGTGGCCTGTTGGGTTGAAGCTGTTTTTACCAGACCTCCAATTGCTGCAGTGGACTACCGTTAAATAACCACCAGCATATCAGTTTGGGTTTCAAACAGAAACAAAAGCAAGTTTATTTTCCAGTCCAAAATCTACTGGTGAATGGCTTATTGGTATTGGAAAAGTTTAGTTTGTGGCTGAATTTGCATTGTAGTTTCCCATGCTTTCTGTTTTTACTTCATCTATAAGACTAGCAATTCATCAGCGCGTTTCCCAATCTGACTCATAAAAACCTTGGCCTTTGCTGCTAGAGAGGGGTGATTTATCAGATAATTGATCCACTACCACCATACTCACAGTCACAGTACATGTATGTATCATTATGTCCTTTACTGTGTTCACCAACATCATCATTAATGGTATATAAAAAAAAACACATACACTTGGCTACTAATAGCCTGTTATTACACGTATGAACATGTACAATGTATACATACGTGTACAAATTAGTCAATGAACACCATCCCTGCCGTTAATTAGTAATGACCTATTTATATGTACTGTATGTAATAATAACCTATCATAAGATGAGCAATGCAAGAAGATTAATTAGTGTACATGTATGTGGGATACACGTACTGATGATATCAGTGTTTAATGGTGTTTCCTTTGTACTTCATAGTGAAGTAGCGCCTTGAGCACCAGTCCTGGTGGATACGTGCACTTTATAAATACCCACTGTCATTATTATTACTACGTATACAATGTACGTACATGCATAGAACAATTGAAAGTAAAAGAATCAATGCAACATTTTACATACATGTACACTGTATTACAGGAACTCCCATTCCTTCTTTATATCTTTTGTCTTCTTTCTCCATTCAAAACACATCAACAAAGCACCTGAAGTCAGTCCAATTCTTTTCCCTTTGCTTATGTACATTTATATGTATTTGTAAATTTCAAATATCAGCTCTGATAAATTTGATAAATTTATGTACCGGTATGTTCAAGTTAATGTAGCTGTTTTTCTTTAAAATATAATTGAAATGCATCAAACGAGTTTCAGAATTGTCATCACATGGGCCGTTCTGTGCCCACAACTCATCAACAAATGAAGTAAACATACATGTACATGTGTGTCAGTTCCTGAGAACACTACAACATTTTTTATTAAGTCAGTCCTGACTACTGAAATAATCAAACACAACTGATTAATAAGGCCAAAAAATAATACTTCTGCTTCCGGTTACCCTACAAATACCTACTCTATTTTGGCAGCCCCTATCCTATTTTTTTTGGGGGGGGGGATAAGAAAAAACACCCAAAACCATCAATTACTCTCTTTTACTACTGACTACACGCAGACTACATTGTACATATGATCAACACAAAAATAATCGCCCCCCCCCAAAAAAAAAATTCCCTACCTACCAATTTTCAAATGTCATGTAATCGGAAGCTAAGTAAAAAATGTTTTGGCCTAATGAATGTACATGTACATAAAACTACATGTACAATGTATACATGTATGTAAACTACCACAATTACCACACAACTGTTCTGTTCATCAATACACAATGTACATTGTACTGTAGACACTGCACTGACATAACAAATTGGTACAATGAATGTATTATATAACGTCTGTAATGACTTGCGCACAGTGTCCAGTACATGGTTTGTTCAAATAAAAATAATTTCTGATTAAATGACAAAAGAAAAACACAATCAGAACCCTCATCAATCACAATGTGAAAGAACAGCCAAAATGTACATGTACACGTAAGTAGGTTTTCCTATCCATCCATTCTTTATTGCCTTGCATTTACAGCTCTGACAATTACTGATATAGTGAGTTTTAATGATCACATTGAAGGGTGAGCGCAATCATTCATTCTTGCTTGGTCCTGGCATTAATTAGCTCCCTTGAGGACAATCCTTGGCGCAGAAATGTGCACTGACGTGGAGACCAAACTGAACAGAATACTGGAGGTGACAACTCTCAGGCAAAAAAAAAATGTCTTTTGCAATAATCTGTGGGGAAGTGCAGTGCAAACTGGTCTTTGTTGCTTCTGTAGTGAGCCTGCATTCGTGCCTGCATTCAATCATTCATGGATCAACTCCCTGGCTAAGGTTACGGCACTAAAGTGCTGGCCATGTGTTAAAATACACTTGAATTAAGAAATATAAGAGCCTCATAAGAGTCTCAAAAGATCCTTGAATAAAAAGCTGATTGAGGAAACAGACTACATGTAAAATACATGTAATAAATAACCTATAAACTGTAGGCCCAAATACATGCAAACATAACATACATGTGTACATGTACATTGTAAGTTGTTCAAAATTAGGTTTGCAAATGCAATATAAATAGCATGTTTATTTTGAGGGAGTAGTACCGGTACATTCAAAAGGATGGTTTTGGACCAGGCCCCCAATTTCTTTATGTATTTATATTTCATTTGAAATTAAATAAAAGCAAACAAAAAGTCTTAGTCATTAATAAGCCCCAAGTTTCATTTGCAAAATAGCCTCTCTACCCTCCCCTATGGCTTAGTAAAAATGAAAATAATTTTTAAAAATGTACTAAATATATAAACCAACTGGAGTGAGAATAAATTTGGAACTGCATCAATAGGTAGGAGACGACAAGAATTGAAGTTTCCATTTTTTATGAATGGATATTCCATATCATGTAATTTTACATTATTTCTTGTCTTACAAATGACTCTGCTGATGTTTGATTAAATGTGTGTACAGGGTGTCTCAAAAAAAAAAGAAGAAAAAAAAGATACCTACATTTTGTACATGTGTACATGTATTTTCACACATAAATTATAAGAAATATACTGAATATTTTAGAAAGAGGCAACTGCATGTACAAGGAAAAAAGGCCAGGATGTCCTCTGTCCTGGATAACTGAGCAAACATGGCATTTATAAAAGAGGTCCAAATATTAAGCAGGGCCCACTTTTTGACCTGACCACTTGTGTTACTGGTCAGTGGTTCTGCTTCTTTTATCTGCTCATCACTATCTACAATACAAGTTTATAACTTACAAGTATGTTTTTCTTCCAGCCGTTTATGATTTATACAAATCTGCTGGATGTACATGTATTTCTTTGGTCTAGAACTGCATGACTACTGTGTTTTGCAATTCAAGAACAAGATGCTCAGCACCTAACAGACTCAACGGTAAGAAGTTTTAATGAACTTTTATTCTGGGAGGTTTGGAGCAGGAGATATGGATAAAAAGAGCCGAAATCAATATGAAGAAAGTGATGATGGCTCAGGAATCAATACCACATGATACAGGCTTCCTATTTATACAGACAGGTTTATAACGAGGTAAGCCATCTAGAGGAAATGAACGTTATTGATGAAACTAGGAACCAGGCAACCATGCAAATGAAGTTTAGATGAGCTGCATTTGTGGGGGCCCATCACACTGACTCGTTACGCAGGAAATTGAACAAATTTGGATTTGCCAGCGGCAGGCAGCAAAACAATAAGGCTTCTGTATTCCCTTTATGTTATTCAGATGCTAATGAATGGCTGAATTGAACATAGTGAAATTGTAATTTGAAGAACAGATTTTTTGTCAAATTTGTTCGAGGCCTGTGTTTATATTTACCTGTACTCTTAATACCCATATGTACACGAATGCATGTCTTTTAAACCATAACATGAAAAGTGCTTGAAAAGGGAAACCTTTCAAAGGGAAAACAGGAAAAAAGAATCTAACTGCAGGAAAGTACATACATAAATGACAAAAATTGTGTTGAAGCTATTTTCTAAATTAGGCCATATACCGTACATTGTACATACAGTATATACGGTACACACGTTGATTTCTGAAAGGAGTGTGTGC
Organism: Patiria pectinifera; assembly: GCA_029964075.1. NCBI lineage: Eukaryota > Metazoa > Echinodermata > Asteroidea > Valvatida > Asterinidae > Patiria > Patiria pectinifera. The sequence continues at coordinate 7,595,699 of CM057147.1, read as the reverse complement.
TGATCTACTCTTTATCCTCAGCAACCATTCTGGCATAACAATTATACCGCTCCATAGCGAGACTGCCAAACAATGACTATGCCAGAACTGATCACAGTCAAGAAAAAATACAAGGCTAATCTGATTTTGGTCTGGTTATTAAAATCCTGGGGTTACCTTCTAATTTATTTCCCTCTTGCTCATATTAAAAAAAGCAAGGCAGGCTAATCAATCATCCCCTGGACTTAATAACAGAATTTCCTCCAGAGTTGATGTGCAAACAGACTGATCAAGGGAAACGGGAGGGGATGAGGGACGTACAATGTCTGGTAATGAATAGAAAACGCACTGCAATATATTGAATTTGGATTTCAATATGGTCTATGTCTTATTTGGAGATTCATGTAAGCCGGATTGGAAGTTGTGTTCACAGACATGACAGAGGTGCATGTACATGTACTGTGTGTCATCTAAATTTCAGAGAAAGATCTGGAGGTTAAAACCTGTGGATTCTTATAAATTACAACCAAGCAACTTGTTTTACAACATTGTTATTACAATGAAGAAAAATAAGCCTTTGTAATTGTCAGGTTATTAAATAAAGGTTTTGAGAATGACAGGATTTATTATATTTTCACATACAATAAATACGTACATTGTACATGTGCAATTAAATACATGTACTTGTGCTATGGGTCAATGTTGCCTAAAGTAAAGGTGTGTACCGGTATCCTTGGTGGTGGGTAGGCCTACATTGCACTGATACATAAAAAGTCCAACTGTTGTTCATATTAAAATATATATATAAGGACTTCACATGATCACTTCTGACCCAATAAAACGTCACAACTTTCTGCCTGTGTAAAAAAAAACCAAAGTACTGTAAGACTAATACATTGTACATGTAGAATGCAACAAATCACCACTTGGTTAATGTGCTTACAGATTTACTATTTTTGATAAATTTCAACAGATTATTTTCTTCAGACAAAAGACTGTCAGAAGTCAATTTTGTCATTAAAATTATGAATACACAGGGAAAAAGTGATAAGGAATATTTGGGTGTTTTTTTTAATGACTAACATACCGTACATATACATGTACATGTATCAACGAATAAATAATTAACCCATAATTATAATACTAACCCTCCCCAATCCTCCAAAGTCCTTTGGGCAGTTTTGGAGGATTTTGGCTGATTGAGCAACATATAATTTTGGAAGATTGTGGAAGATTTTGTTATTTTGGCTGGACCATTACTTGTGCATGTTTTTGTTTTTCATTTGGACTATATTGTTGTGTATTTTGTAATGTTTTTACTGTAACAATCTTGCAATTTGGCCTGAGGGCCTCGAGTTGAATGAAAATAAACCAATATAAACAAACATTCAGTATCGGTTGATTTTGGAGGATTGAGGATGTACAGTGTACAGTGTTTGGAGAGAAGGAGGATTTTGGAGGATTGAGTATGAATGCATTTTAAGAGGCAGGGCTGTTGGAGGATTTGAAGGATTGAGGCAGTGGGTATCCTTCATTTGAACATTGTATGTGTAAGTACAACATTTTGGCAGTTTGGAAGATTTTGGAGGATAGAGGATGGTTCCTAGCAGAAAGGGCCTAGGGGTGTGTTGTACAGATGTGGCAATTCATACAATTTGGTGCCAGTTATTTTCCTGCCTCGAGGAAACACAGGATTGAAAAAACAATCTGTCTGTTAGATTTTCATTAGAAAAACGTACATGTCTCAAAAGATAGATTAAAAAAAAAAGGTTTAAAATGATACCTTACAATGCACTTGTGGGACAAAATATGGATGTGATACAATATGGATGTGAATATAGTTTGACTATTTATACACACAGATAGGCCCTACATTGTACAAAGCACATAAATTAATTAAATGGCACTTTATTTTCATGTGACCGCGGTGGCACCCCCCCCCCCCAAGAAACAAATCAGGTTTTGAAAGGTAGGCCTAATGCTTCTATATTTTGTCATGTAAAATATACAACAAAATTGTTTAATAAAAAAATGAACTATCAACTTTCTCCATATTGTAAGCCATGCAGGGCTACATGCTACATTTCCTGAAAACTTGTCTTCCCTAAATTTGAAATCTAGATTGTTTTTCCAGTTGATATTCACTTATACGTACATGTACATGTACCAGTACCTGGTTAAAAAGTGGAATAAATTGCATTCCATAGACATCTACAAATCATGTGAATTTTCTTCGGGGGAAATTTGGAGAAAGTTTGTCTGAAAAACTCTTGATAGTAATTTTTGAGTCAATTGACAAAAAGAGTAGGAAATCTGAGCTCATACAATCAATGTACATTTAGGTGTTTGATTTTTTTCGAAATTGGATACAGGATTTATAACTGAGATACACTATGACCTTTTAAAACAATTCCAAGGTACTTTTTGGATGACTTCTCTTTGGAAATACTTGGCATGTCTTTGCTTTGTTTACAGACATGTTCCCTTTTTTAGGTAAACAATTTCAACATTAATAAATAAATCAATAACTATTTTAATATACAGGCAGTCTGGGATTTTGAATAATATAAGCCTAAGGTGAGGCATGCCCCAGTTCAAATGAGATATGATTGAATTGGGAACTTTCTGAGTTTAATCACTTCTATTGTGGACAATATAAAAACACTAAAAAAAAAACACTTTTCATTTGCTAAGTTAGGTTTTAATCTGTCAAACTTACTTACATAATGAAAGTAATATAAAACAATCAATATTTTTGAAATTATGATTGTTTGTGTTCTGCTTCAGTTGTGAACTGAGTTGTAAACAAATAAGTCAACAAATTAAAATTGGCAATGGTCATTAACAAAATATTCTGTTTGTGTTGGTTTCTTAAGTAGTTTCTTACGAGAACCACACTGATGCAAAATACTACTTTCCGTTTGTTTTGTGGTACAAGTTGCATGCTACTAAATAAGAACACAGTTGGAAAACATGTTGCAACCTGACGCCACTTCCGGGATTGTGTAAAAAGTCTATAGGCCTAGTCAAGAAAATTTTCTAAGTATTTCCTAACAAAATTGGAAATGTTTCTCAGTCCAAGATTCATGTCTTATCATTATTTTTGCAACGAAGGAAAAAGCAGCGTCAGGTCGCAACATTCTTTCCCAAACATTTTACAAACATTAAATTTTAATAGGCCTACACTACACACTACTGTCACTAGGCTACAGCATGAATCCAAACTTGACCATGGCTATACATGTTGACTGTACTGCAGTTGAGGGTTCTAATTCTACTTCCATGCATACACAGACATAAGGAGAAAACATTCAGAAAAGCAGCTGTTATCACTCATTGTCAGCAAGCTGGACATTAAGTTTCAGACCGCGCCCGTTTAAAATTACACTCACTCAATCTTGAGTCACGCAATCATATCAGTGCAGACCAATGGCCCGACCTAAGGCTAAGCCTGGGACACAGTTGTTGACAATGACAGGGCCATTCACAATGCACGCTGTGCCAACACTACACAAAATACGTACACAATGCTCCGCACAGCGCTGTGTACTCCATATTGAACCAGAAAATAGCAGTTCGATCAATTTCTGATACTTGTCAATCTTATCTCGACAGAAAAGGGCCCAGAACTCGGCAAAAACACCAACAATTGAGATAAAAGTTTTCTGTGGGGACCTGAGGGTACTATGCAGTCATTATTGAAATGGAAACTTACCTGCAAAACCGGCAAATCGAAGTTTTTCCAGTACTGAAACATCGACGAGAGGTTGGCCGCAGCCATGTTGATCGATCACTGAACAAAGAAATCAAACTCTAGATTTTGTGCACGAAAATTGCATTGCTAGCTCGACGAGGGTCGACGATGTACGTACGTACGGGCCTCGGATCCGGACGTGGACGTACGCGGACACGGCAAACCAGCACTGGCATCAACCATTTTTATTGGAGGGGTGATATTGTATAATTGATCATCCGTGGAAAAATACAATCGTTATTATATTATTTCGACAACAATTGTCAGAAAATACACATAAATATTAATAATCATGATAATAATACGAATGATAATAGCAACAACAATATATTAGATATCTCGGAAAGATATTTTGGATAATTTCAATAGCTTTCAAATAATTTCATGGATTTCAATCTCCGTCATAATTAATGCGGCAATGTATCTGTCTCCAATCATATATTATTATAATTTGCATGATACGTGTGCTATTGGCTATCCTCAAGATCGCTACTCCAGAATGATGCTTGGCCAATAAAGTCGGACGAAAATGCTTTAAGTAAAGAGAGTGAAATTGTAATAATCTATTCTAGACAGTGTTATTGACTGATATGTACATGGACATGTACATGTACATGTATACTTTCTTCAGTTTCAAACACCGACATTATAGTAGCCTCATTTGCGTCGGGGATGGTAGATAGTGATATTGAACGGGATTGCGGTATTAAACCGCATGCAAGTTTTTATTTGAAGGATTTATTTTTTCCATCATGATGGCGCGGTCAGCAGATGCGAAATGACACACTCATGATTCCCCGACGGTCATCGAGTAAACGTCTGCAATAGGTTCGAGTCCCACCCGAGTAAGCTTTTGAATTATCTCGCAACAAGCTCTCAGACACGGTACTGAAGGTCTGTAGACAAATCCCCGCAACTATCAATAAATCACAAAAGCGGTCTTCAATAATTGTGCTAGTTGTTCAGATAATTCGTCATTATGATGGACACTTGGACAGTTGCTTTGCACAATATACAATTATTGTTTTTCCATTGAAGTGGGCCTCGTGGGCTATCTTGTGAATATCTAACTTATGATTAGACTAGCCGCTCGCCAGCTCGCACTACTAACGTCTTGGGCCCTTTTCTTTATTTTCTCCCTAGGATTTCACAGGGAACCAATCAGCATCGCGAAATTGTTTATAGTCGGTCTCGATCGCGCGGGCCGGGGGTATCACTGCGATGCATGGTCACCACACTCGCGGAGCGCCATTTTGCCGAAGATATTCATATTTTACACAAACTATCTAATTTACATAAAATGGCCACGCCCCATTGCTACAAATTTCCCAAGACGTAAGTGCGAGAAAGAAAAGGAAAAAGTGCATATTAAACACTGACGTCTTGGGCCAAGACTAGCCTCGTGTGTGTACAGTGATTGCGTGCCAATCCTGCCACGAGTACCCCCCCCCCCCGGTGCATTTTATTCGTCACTGTATATGCCTATGAACATATACATGTAGTCAAGCCCGGTTCAGGGTTTATACTTCACGCGAAACAAGTGCGAAGCGAAATAAGCCTCTGTACTGATGACGTCACACTTTGTTTACATTTGTGCTTTCCTATGGTGCTCAGTGGACCGTGGGCCCCACTGGCTCCATAGGAAAGTGCACATGTAAACAAATTGTGACGTCATCAGTACAGAGGCTTATTCCCTGCATTGGCTTGACCAATCGAAGTTTAACAATCTAAAAATACTCTTTCATTTTAACAAGTTTGTAGGGAACTGACGATGCGAGTGGGGACTGGCGGCGATTTTTTCTTCCTAAAACGACATCCGCATATAGTATACGCTGTGACGTTTTGGACTTTACTTCTCTTAAAAACAGGAGAAAAAATACTAAAATGACAGAAAAAGAAATGAATTCGAACGTAATGAAATTCGGACTTTATTTCCCTTTTAAACACTCCTCCAAATCCTCAGATTAGAAAAGAAAATAAATTTGGGGAAGGATCCCCTGTGGTACAAAATCAGGACCCTGTCGACTGAGCTGTCTACCAGTATACCCGTTCCCCAATAGTTCCCCAAAATCCTTAGGGTTAGGGTTAGGGTTGGGGAACATATAAGTATTGGGGAACATATGTATGCACCCAAGCTATCGAGCTGCTCAACAATTCAAAAATTCATGATAATATATACCTGCGTGCGTATAATGAAATTATCGCAGAGGACGCTCAACAACCATAATGCATATTAGACCGTGGGCCAGAAATCCTATCTCGTCTAGAAAATGAAGTCCCTACATAGCTTTTGGTGGCAACAAAAAAAATACTTGTTCTTCGTCAATTCGAGGGTACTGAATTAAATTCTTTCTGTTGCCAAGCTCTCAGGTGGCACGTTAAGCACAACTTCTTCGTCCGAAGTTTTATGCAAAAAACCCCGTCCATTTTGGGGGCCTCTGACAATCGAAGGCGAAAGCTATCCCCTTAAGGATCTCACAAATGACCCCTTCGATTACCGTATGCAGATTATCACCCACTTAGAATAAGTAATGATAAATAACTGCAAACGATTGTAGGCTCATAGCCAAAGGGGTTTCATAATAACGGTAATTAATAATGCAAAAACAATGCTTTGATTGTATTATGTGCAAGGTTTTATTTCAAACTGGTTTTGATGCATAACTGCATCATAAATCCATAAGGCATAACTAACTTTTTTTCCATAAATGTAAATGGCTGAATCAAAAGATTTCATAATTATGAAAAATAATTATTTAACTATGCAACTAAATGTTTTTGTTTTTTGAAAGCTTTATTTTCTACAATGCATGGCTCGAAGAACTCTTTGTAGATGACCGAATTACGTCAATACATGAGGTAATCTGATGCCAAAATGCTCATACGTTTAAAGGTTTCATGGCAATTAAGTATGAATTGTACAAAACATAACGCTTTGGCCTATATTATGCAATATTTTATGCTTACAATTTTTTCCAAGGCATCAAGGCATCAAGGTAACTCACTAAGAAAATATCATTCACACGGTGCTCAGTACCGCAAAACGCCCATTAACTGATCACTGAACTTCCTATAAATTACACGAATGTGAAGCTGACTGTCTAGAACTTGAACTTTTATAATTCCTTATCAGAACTGTGGTAATTAATTACGCAGGTATGCAACATAATGGTTTTTCAAGGCATCATTTAGTTTTTCTCTTTAATTTGGAGCTGGACAAAACTATTTCTAGATGACTTGATTGCCATTAGCCAATAAACTCTTTGAAACTGGAACTTCGCTTTCAAATACAAATCAAAGACATATTCTTCATGAAAGACATGATTACAGTTCACATTTCTGCTATCTTCACCATGCTTGTAAAAAGATCATACACCTTATGATAGCTCAAATGATAGTTCATACATACTGTGCATGTACATAATGTTTTGTAGTTACGCTTACAGGTGGTATGAGCCGACTCATTGAAAAATACATAGGGCCTATACATGCATGATGTGTCTAGTATAGATCAATGTGACTGTCATCATCACCGCTAGACAGACATCCATTGTCTGAGAAGTGGTGTTCTGGCAATCAGTGCCATTGTCGGAGAAGTGGCGTTCTTGCAATCAGTGCCATGACACAAGCGATTCCCCAGCCAGACTCTGGAACAATTTCTTGAGGTGCAGCGTCCCTTCTTACACTTGCAGGAAATATTCTGGAGAGAGCCATGTGCAATGATGTCCACCGTGGAATAAATTGTTTTCTACTTCCGAGCAATCCATTTCTCCATGTTCGTTTTCCCAACTGTTTTTAATCAACTGTTTTTAGTCATTTTTTTTAAATTTGTTTTTAGTGTGTACTCACCATTCTTGTTGTTACATGCAATATGTTTTAACTCTCATTATAACTTTTTTCCGGTCTTCTAATTATTTTTATTGTAATACATACAGTTTTTACCTCTGTCTATTTTTAAAATGTTTTCCAATGTAAACCTGCCCACAATTCAGTCTTCGGGCTGCGACGGGAGAGTAAAATAAACCATTTAATAATAATAATAATAATAATAATAATAATGGCCAAAATGGACTTGGAGACACATTGCAGAATCTGTTGATTCGGGCTGTATTCCGTCTTGCCGTTTTGGTTTGTGGTATTAGAGGGCCAGCACTGGCCTGATCAGCTCTGTACCGTCTTGCCGTTTTGGTTTGTGGTATTAGGGCCATCACTGGCCCGATCAGCTCTGTACCGTCTTGCCATTTTGGTTTGTTGTAAGAGGCCCAGTGCTGGCCCGATTCAGTCTCTGTACCGTCTTGCCGTTTTTGGCTTGTGGTAAGAGGGCCGGCACTGGCCCGACTCAGGCTCTGTACCGTCTTGCCGTTTTGGTTTGTGGTGAGCGGACCAGCACTGGCCCGATTCAGGCCGTCTTGCCGTTTTGGTTTGTCGTAAGAGGGCCAGCACTGGCCCGATTCAGGCTCTGTACCGTCTTGCCGTTATGGTTTGTGGTAAGAGGGCAAGCACTGGCCCGATTCAGGCTCTGTACCGTCTTGCCGTTTTGGTTTATCGTAAGAGGGCCAACACTGGCCCGATTCAGTCTTTGTACCGTCTTGCCGTTATGGTTTGTGGTAAGAGGGCAAGCACTGGCCCGATTCAGGCTCTGTACCGTCTTGCTGTTTTGGTTTACCGTATAAAAGAGGGCCAGCACTGGCCCGCAGCTCTTACCGTCTTGCCGTTAAGTTTGCAGTAAGAGGCCTAGCGCTGGCCCAATTTAGCTCTGTTTGGCCGGCCGTCTTGCCGTTATGGTTTGTCGTAAGAAGGCCAGCACTGGCCCGATTCAAGTTCAGGCTCTGTACGGTCTTGCCGTTATGGTTCGCCGTAAGAGAATCGGCACCGGCCCGATTCAGGCTCTGCATTGTGTTACCGTTATGGTTTGCCGTAATAGCGCCAGCACCGGACCAATGGCTCTGTATACTCAACACGGAACCGCATTGCCGCAATCAAGCCAGTTATGGTCCGCTTGGTTTTGTACCGTTCAAACTGTATGTTACTGCCAGAACAAGCCCATTACAAGCCGGCATCGGCCCAGTACCGTCATGTTTGCTGGGTGGACTTGAAGACACATCGCAGAATCTGTTGAGATGAGAAAGAGAAAATCGAAAATCGATTTATAACAAAAAATTGTACTTTTTGGAAAATGAAGAAGAAGAAAAAAGTGTTGAGTGTAGGACTTGTACTAGGGTCAGTGCAAATGGAAGCCAGCGTTTTCCCTTGGAGCCACACGTTCACTCGGTTTAAAACATTAATTAATAATCTTGACGTAGGCACACATATATATACATCTGCATGTCAGAGGGAGTACCGGTGTAGCATGAATTTAGGTTTTATGAAATACGGACTCATTGGTCGTATTGCGCATGCTCATGCATAGATAATTAGGAGAGGGACCGGTCACGTGAGAGGGTTTAACCAATAAAAGGGGAAAAGAGTCCGATTTTCATACGAGTCCGATTTTCATGTGACACCGGCACAACATCGGAACAGTTGAGGGAAATATCAATGGTCTTATACAATTTGAAAAGTAAAAACTCACGTTGCAGCCCGTATCTATTTTGCATGCATCATTTTTTTATGTTTGTTTTTTGGTAGGCAGTACCGTCTTGCAAAATGATGTTGCAACACGGCCAGAGCTTATTGTGCACTCGCACTTGTTTTTTTTTTTAGGGGGGAGGGGGTTACAATAATTCAATGACATGTGATCAACGACCCACGAAACAGATGACGGGGAGTTATCATGTGTAGGCAGCAAATATTTTGTATGCAACTGATTAAATTAATATAGTCAATGACCACTGTAAAAACGTCATACACGCGCGCCCACCACTGATTATAGCGCCCATTAGATAACCACCGCCAAAATCGCTGATTGCTGGAGGTTTCATCAGGGTCGATCCCTTGAGGGAATTTTACAATTTCATTTTTTCCCCCCAAAATGGAATTTTGTTCCCTAAATTGTGTTTAATCAACTCCTGATGATCGACAAAATGAATCTTTTATTGATACGCCCAAGATGTTATGTTATACTTTGATCTTGCTTAGCATTTACCTTTGCCCTTTGAAAAAAAATGGTCGAGTCCAAAGAAAGCCCGTACACATACCGGCCGCACGTACAGTGTATGTACGTACGTACACATGTATGCAATCGATATCAAGATGGCTGATTTCGAAGAAGATTCGCGGATTGAGTTGTGGCGGAAAAGTTTAAATTCTCATCCGATTTTTGACAACTTAAGACACAACGGAAAGTATGCACCTCATAGAACAGAACCAGAGAAACTGTTGGTGGTTCGGGAAGGCCAGTTATTCGCTTGGGACACTAGAGAAAGTCGTCTTTTGACGATGAATTTGAAAGATCTCCTCGACGCAGACGACGTCCAGTCGTGCAACAGAATGCAGGTTACCCAGTCGTGATATTTCAATTTTCATCTGACTGTAGCCTAGCCCCATAAATGTGGCCTATTTACTGGACTGCCTCCGTAAACATAGGCCACACATCCACATGTACAAAAACGTGTCGCAATTTGCCAAATTTTGATTTTCACATTTAGGCTGAGTTTGTAGGTTTTTTTTGCTTTAGAAGCATACTCACCCTCTTTATACTATTGAAAATTATAGTCTAATCAGAAAGTGCTGCCTTTTTCAGATGTCTATTTTTTGTGAAATTTCCAGATTCATTTGCACACGTTTGCGTATCAAAATTTCAACATGAAATTTCACAAAAATCAGACATCTGAAAAGGCAGCACTTTCTGATTAGCCTATAAAGAGGGTGAGTATGCTTCTAAAGCAAAAAAACCCTACAAACTCAGCCTAAATGTGAAAATCAAAATTTGGCAAAGTGCGACACGTTTTTGTACATGTGAATGTGTGGCCTATGTTTACGGAGGCAGTCCAGTAAATAGGCCACATTTATGGGGCTAACTGTAGCCGTGTTACGCCCCAACTATGGCATCGGTCCCCACTATTATAGTTGGGATCGTACAAACTATTAGTTGGGACTGTCCCAACTGTAGTTCTGCTGGGCTATACGGGCGTTTCGTGTTTTCTATTCGACGATAGTGGCCCAACCTTGTGACTTTTAAAGGATAACAGGAGGAGCGCGCCGCGCTGTATACTCGCCCGACCATGTCCAAATGTTAAAAAAGGCGATTCGTAGAGTCCTAGTTTATACTCGGACTAACATCATGAACATCTTTGTTATTAATAATAAATTAACTAATTCACTAAATAATAAATATTTAGTGAATTAGTTACATTCAAAAAGCATGAAAAAAAACGGCAGTTGTCGAGCTGCCACAGTAGCCTGATGGGAGATGAGCTATGGATTGAAAGGTCCCCGGTTCGAATCCTGCTATGTCCATTTTTCCAATTACCATTTTTTTAATTGAAGGGGAAAAAGAGAACAAAAACCTAAGTGCCTTGCTTCGATTCTGTTAACTTAGATTACTGAATTACACATAGGTGGCTTCTCCCACCTACGTCAAAATATGTGCCCCATACGCCATTCATCAGAAGCTGAATGGCGTGCCATGCTCCATTCATGCACAATAACGATGAGAAAAAACAATATACACATGTAGTGTGATGTCACAGGAGGGTGTTAATTTAAATGAACTACACAGTGAACTCCCTTTATGCCAGAACAAGGAAATACGGTACTGAAACGTTGGGCTTAAACTTGAGCACAGTGCAATCAAGGGAAATATTAGGAGAATATTAATGAGCTTTTGCGCCCCACTTGTGGGGCTACAATTTTGATTGGTATTTATATCTTCTCATCCAGGATAGAGATTTCCAAATTTAAGGCATGGAGGAATAACAACCCCTGTTTTTATTCCTCCGTGGTTAGGGTACCTAGTCATAGAGAAACTCATACCTGTTCGAAAACATGTGCCTTTTTTTCTAGAAATCTTCATCCATCTGGCCAAAGGACGATGATCAGTCATCAGCTCCCACGAATATCGTCCCGAAAGAGTGTCTACCTGGGATTTCAAAATGCTGGACGCGTTGTTATGTACATGTATGCATTATGCGGGCAGGCTTAGGAAAGGTTATGAATATGCATTGTACAGCTCATGACCTCGTGTTTGTATGGCCGGCCGCGCAGCGCACGCGCCACCTAACAACACGAGGGCATGAACTGTACAATGCAAATTCATAACCATGCGCACGGCTGCATAAATGCATACATAAATGACGGCCAAAACCAGTCTACCATTTTGAAATCCCATGGAGGAACACTTTTGAGACGAGCTAAAGACTGATCATCGGTTTTTTTGCCAGATGGATGAAGATTTTTAGATAAAGGAATGTGTTTCTGAACATGTATGGAATTCCTCTATGACTAGAACCCTAACTCGATCAAAATCGGTAGCAAAATCACTGCAAAACTTGTCAGTGTGTTGGGCCAGGCAGCAACGCCAATCTGGCCGTACTACAGAGCTTGTGATAGTGTGCAGCCAGAGGCAGTCGGGCTAGCATAGCTAGACTACCTCTGTAAGTGTAGGCCACACTTGCACCCTGCCACCCATACAAGCTACATGTACTTTTTTATTGGCAGTGACACTGACAATTTACATTTAGCAGGCTCAAGCTTAATTTAAGTAGGCCCTAGCCTAGGCCTAAACGATATTTTGGCAGCTAAGCACTGAACAGTCGCAATGACTTTTTTGGAGACTTAGACAGTTTTACCGGGACAAATCTTAGACTGGTTTCGCGCCAACATTGTCATTGTGACTGCGTACTATTCACGAGATGGGAATCAGACCATTTTACAATTTTGGACTTTATTTCCCTTTAAAAGAATCCTTTGGAGACACGAATCATGTAAGCTTTGGAATTACATCTAAATGGAATCATTGCCCTTTTATTTAAAGGAGAAAATGTAAAACCTGAACATGTGTATTTTGTTGCAGAGGCTCCTATGCACTAACACACCAAGGTTTGACATTGAGCATATTGACCTGAGTGCAACAGGTCATCATGTTCTACTTTGGGGTGCCAAAGGTGCATCAGTGATGACACTTCCAAGACGACATGGACAGTATGGACAATTTGAGGCAGGAAAGGAACAAATCAACTGCAGGTACATGTACTGCATCTTACATAGATCACTTGCATAATCAATGATATGCTGTTCAGTTATTGGTCATTGAATGAATGTAGTGTAATTTTGTTTGTTAATTTTTACTGACAATCACAACATACATTGGTGGTTTTTAGAACAGCAATCTTGGCGGAGAGATTTATGATGTCAAGTGGTACGCTACGCTTGCTGCAAGCTGCCTGGTACCCAGGAAGTGACACTGATAGACACGTGGTTCTTCTCACTTCTGACAACACATTAAGGTAAACACTGTCCCTTTCCCTTCTGTTAACTAGTTAACATCGGGATTATTTTGACAAGAACGGAACGAGGGGCGGGATTACTTATCACTCGACCTCAGGCCTGGCGGGTTGAAGCCATCCCCGTCGGGCAGCACATTTATATTTCTGGCCTGTCTCACTGCAAGTGGGTTGCTGACAAGGGCGGATCCAGGGGGGGGGGGCAACGGATGCTATGCCCCCCGAAACGAACCCCCATTTTTTTTAAAGCGACGTCGCAATAAAGGCAGGCACTACGTACACCCTCATCTTTTCCTAAAAAAAAATTGGTCAAAGTAGTAAGAAATTGCCTCGTATCGCACAATAGAGCATCTGGAATCCAAAAAAATTGGGGGCCCTTAAGCTGGCCCCGAACCCCACGCCTTAATTTTTTGGACCCACATTTTGGGGGACAACAATTTCTTTGGCCCCCCAAATTGTGTTCTGGATCCGCCCTTGGTTGCTGACAGATATTTCCGGCCTTGCTCCCTGCATGTTTATCTGTTATCCGTTCCGAATACCCCAAAACTTGTTTGTAATTTACTTGAATGCTCATCGCCCACAATTGTTGGGTGTGTGATCATGGGGAGCATACAGCCTTGCCATGATTCAAATCTGACTCTGACCATAATTTCACAATCTCTCACAATTTCACGGGGGAAAATGTAGGGATTATAAAGTACAAGTAGTAAGTAAAGTGAATTTTGATTAAATGGTAGTGGAGCACATTACACATGTATCTGCCAAGAAAACAAATGTCACCAGATAACTCTCACATTTTGTGTTGAATGCCGCACATACATATAAATGTAAGTGTTAGTTTTTCTATTGTTTTAAGATCTTTTCTAAGATTTTAACAGTGCTTGTACATGTTAACTAAATATATGTCATTGAGGAGTAATTGACAGTTATTCATTTCTAATCAAATGTACAATAATTGTGCACAGGATCTATGACATGACTTCACCACACAAGCCAATCCAGTGTCACAGATTAGGGGAGTATTCCACCAGCTACTCACTGTCGGCCAACAGGTCAACGTTTGAGGTGGCTCTAGGAGATATAGCTGTGGCATTTGACTTTGGACCAGCAATGGAAGAACCTACAAGGCCTGGAAGTAAGAATTCTCAGATTGTTACCATCCGCCAACCTATTGTTTTAAAGCACTGTGTGCTCCATGCTGTCTGAGAGCTTGCTAGAACAACTGACAAGCTTTGTTTGGTGGGACTTGAACCCACAACCTTTTGTTTACTAGTGCAGATGACTTAACCGTGGATGTGATTACTGAGCTTGCTAAGGAAAGCTAGCCAGTTTGAATCAAAATAGCTGACTGCTTATGATCGGTTGATCAAAACAAGAAGTCTGAGTAAAGTGCATATACTTTATTCCGACTTCGTGTGCTGGGGTTAGCAAAATGCAGACCTGAAAGTAAGGCATTTGCACTATTGAGGGGAGTAACAATAGTATAGACAAATCCAATGGGTATTGGGTTAACATTAATATGCTTGGGTTTTTGTATACACCAAGGTCCTTATGCAGAGATCACACTGAATAGTAATATCACACTCATTCATCTATTCTGTTTGTTTCATCATAGGAAGGCCCAGTGCTCCAGTCCCGTTCTTGTTCCCAATTTACATCTTAAAAGGCAACGGAGATGTCTTTTTACTCCTGACGAGTTTATCAGAACCAAGGTAGGATTGCGTGTTTGCAAATCACTTGAGTTCAGCTAGTTAGGAAACACTCTTGTGCCTGGATCATGAGAAATAAATCTCTAGGACACTTTGTGCCATATTTGTGTCTTTAAACAGATAATGTTAAAATCAAAATATCGTTAGAACAATAATTTCCCCAACCTCACAAACATTTTAACCCTAACTCCCTAGCATGATTTACTAGGAACCATACCCATCCTGGCCAATTCCAACACCATGTGAGAAACTACACACACATATTTCTGACTTTGATTCTGGAGATGTGCCAACCCATTTTAAAAGACTGTCAGTTTAGGGGTACTGTACCCATCCTGACAGATTCCAACAAAACGTGCCATTGGGATTGGATGGGTTGAGTTCTGTTAGGGTTAAAGATATTAACCCCAAAGGGTATATTGGCAAAATTGTTCTTAAGGAGTTTGCACATTTGTTTTAATAAAAACTGTTGTTTCAAATGGTGAATTAAAGTGTGTTTTCTAAAACAAATTCAAGTGATTATATGACTATTTTGAAAATTGTAATAGTGTACATTGTCTCAGTATCACATGTGTGATCCCATGAATAAATGCTGTGCCAATTATAGGTATGTCCATACAGATCTACAAGGGCCCCTGACCATGCATCCACCAGCAGAAGATAACTATGGCCTAGATGCCTGCAGTATAATGTGCCTTCATACTAGTCCTGTTGTACTAGTGGTGGCAACCTCTGGTGGTATACTACATCATTGCATTGTACTGAGTGGGGATGAAGATGATGATGAAGATGATCACGTAAGATGCTTAGTTGTATAGCTTGCTTGCAGTTAATGATATTATTGATGATATTTACATGGATATGTTTTATTCACCCACTTCCCATAGTGAATTTGATGAGTCTAATTTGAGGTTTTGAATGTAAAAGGAGTAAACTGTAGATTCTTGGTGACATCATGAAAGGATAAATATCTCTCTTGAAAATGATCACATTGTACCGATTGAAACATCAAGTATTTACCCACAGGTCCGTCTTGGACCACCCACGCTGCTTCTGCTTACCACGCTCATTTAAGTAAAAAAAAAAGTGTTCAAAATGGTAACATGCAGAGAAGAAACTTTTCTGATTTTAATCGGAAAACCAACTTTTTGACTTTTCCAACGAAATTTCCGATTTTCTTACAATGTGTCCCACAAAATTCGATTTTGTAACCATTTTTCCACAAAATGTGATTTTTTTTATATAATTAAAAAAAAAGGCGATGAAAAGTCGATGAAAATGGCACGTAAAAATAATCGCGAGCGTAGTTATAATCCTTTTCACCAGTCGCAAATTGAGTGTTTCTACGGTAGAAACACCTAGGCCAACACTGATCGGACCCTTTTCCGGCTGGAGAACAGGTTAAACATTGACCTATAACACAGAAAAATCACTGCGGCACACGGTACACATCGTGCATGGTGCGTGCATGCACACGTACGATGCTATACCCGCTACAAAAATGTTATTGATGGTCAAACGCAAGGATAATCTCTCCGAAATAGAAACGGGCGTT
This sequence comes from Patiria pectinifera, assembly GCA_029964075.1. Lineage (NCBI taxonomy): Eukaryota > Metazoa > Echinodermata > Asteroidea > Valvatida > Asterinidae > Patiria > Patiria pectinifera. The sequence continues at coordinate 7,579,319 of CM057147.1, read as the reverse complement.
AAAGATAAATTCCAGTGGCGATGGTTGGAGGAAAAAGGTTACAACGGGGACTATTTCTCGACGTACAGTAAAAAAATGCATTTACCAGGGAGGTTGTTTTTAGATTTTACATCGTTCTTGTGGATATCGTTCTCGGTAAAATTATACATGAAGGGACTGTGGTCGGGCACATTTCCGACACCTATTTTGGTTAGGCGAAATTTGCGATTGTTTTTGCTAAGGCCAGTTTCATCTCTGAACATGATGAAATTTATCCCTTCTCTTTGGCAAGCTTTTCACATTGCCATGAGTGATTTGTCACTTGAAGAGTTGCCAGAAGCTGTTGAATGACCAGATAATGTTTGCATGCTTGTTTGCAGTCGATAACATCAGCATCCCTGTCAGACATTGGTAGTGTTGGAGGCAAGTCTGATGCATCTCTCTATGTGTATGAGAGTGTTGAGTTATCACTCACTGTATTATCAGATGAATATCCGGAGGATACTGCTTACCCAATTCTTCTGCTCAAAGGTCAGTGCGTTTACTGCTGTCGTTTAGTGTTTTGAGTTTTGTTTTTGTGTCGCCCTAAGAGAATTTTGGGGGAAAGTTACAAGTCCCAAATTCTGTATTCAGCAGATGACCATATCCTTGTTTGTTCGTACACACCAGAGGTACTTGTGGGGTACTCGAACAAAGGGAACGGTACCCCACAAGTGAAATCTTTAGAAATAAGGGTACCCCAGAAGTGAAATCTGTAGAAATAGGGATAAAAGGACAACAATGCTTCTTCCCGGAACGTCCATCCACTTGAACGTCCGTATCCAGGTGTAAATATCTTTTTCAAATTACTCTCATTTTCCAAATATTGAATGTTGCTGAGAATAAAGGTTTAGAGGTGCTGATGTGTTATGTTGTAGTCTAGGGGCTAGACGTTGTTATGGTTTGATACGCGATAATCCACTGCCGTGAGAGGGCGCTATCACGACCAACCATTATCACCCACGAACCGGTCAGAACAACGTCTAGGACATTTCCTAAAATCTCCCCCCGAAAAATGGGGGAAACTAGTGCGACTTCTGCAGGCAACAACGATCCGTTTCAGCCCCACACATTATACACACAACAAAAGAGTTGACCAGTGAAGTTGCACAAAATTCTTGCTGCATCTCTTATACTACTGGAAGAAATTTGAGACTTTGCATCGGAACTACCATGAGTTTTTTTAATTGTGCGCTGCATATATTAGGCCAAACAGGTGCGCGTGCATTACACAACCAAAAGGAATTGGCCTAGACGTTGTTTCGACGGGTTTGTGGGTGATATTGGTTGGTCGTGATAGTGCCCTCTCGCGGCAGTGGATTATCCCAGTGGCGGATTATTGCGTTGCAAACAATAACAGTGTCTAGTCCCTAGACTAGGTGTGTTGAGGTTATAGTGTCAAAAGGTCATCCGGGGGTCAATTGAGGTCATTTTGGAAAAAAACAAAAAAAAAGGCCATTTCCAAAGATGATTCAAGTGACGCATGTTTGGAAAATTTCCGTTTGTAGTTGGTTTGTAATTTGAAGAATCCATGAAGGGGTGCCGAATCTATGAACGTGTGCCCTTTTTTTTAACCATCAAAGAATATAGATGTATCATAAAAACACATTTTCTACAATGCCACTGAACAAATTCATACGTGTCATCAACTAAAGATCACTATTTACAAATTTGGATTGCTTTTCTTATCCTGGCAGATCCTTCCTCACCGTGTGAGTACTACTGTTCCCATAGTGCTGGTGTACACTGTGTCACATTGTCATGGCTACAGAAACTCATACAGTACTGTTCCTCAGGTGAATGAACTCCTCAGCTTGCTGTTCTACGTCGATCAATGTAGGGTTCACATTTAGGTTGACTATTCACCGGATGAAAGGATTTGTTACATGAAAAAAAATTAAAAATCTCAGATGCATTTTAACGAGTCTCGTGTCAGATAATAAGAGCAAACCATTATCGGTTTGATTTAAAAAAGATGTTGAGTTGTAAAGTAATGTACATGATTATTTTCACTCATTGCTATCAACTGTCAGTCAAGGCATGGTACCTTCAGTTGACAACATTGCCACAGCATTGCCAATATGAGCCCCACTTACAAAACTGTTAAAACCTGTCACTTGATAGATTTTGACACTTTGAGAGGGAGGGTCAAAGAGGTTTATTATGCATGAATGCGATTAACAGGTATAGTCCCGCAGCAACTTGTTTTGATGTTCTAATTTGCTGCCGAACCTGAACCGAACCATATTCAGATGAAAAGTTTGGAACCGAACCCAAACTGAACCTGAGGGCTCACTTGCAGCACTAGTTTAAAGCTACATGGAAAGTCATGGAACACTCATGGAATCCTGCATAACCCATATGTGATGAATGATGCGAAATATTTGGCTATATGACAGTCTTCCAGTTTGCATTTCAGTTTACTATACTTCCTCTGTTCATGTATGCTCTATACTTGCTGCATGCCGAATGCACCATTGTGATACATTTTGGTCTGATGTCAAACTAGATGGCTGAAAGGGAGTGGTGTCCCTTGCCTCACTGTGATGACTGGCTGGTGTATTGTCAATGGGCTTCTAAAATACCAACAATATAGGACTATATTGGTCATCCTAAACCCTAAGGTTTTTCCCCTGGAAAAGTCATGGAGTTCTGTTGTAAGATTTCAGTTGGAACCCTGAATAAATAGTGATCACTAAATCAGTCACCAGTCTATTTTTGTTTTTAACTAGTACAACCTGCTCCATTGTAGAAGGTATTTTTAGCCCAATTAATTGTGTTTCTTGTTTTCAAGCTGGATATTCAATTAATTGGAAATAATGGATCACACAATGCACATGACCCAATAAAATACTATCATGCCTAGGAGCTTTAACAAAGATTAACATGATTCTTTTTTTGGCTTTTATACTTATAGAGCGTGAAGGAACTGAAGATGGTACAGTCATGGATGTCATCAATCAAGACCAGCCCTGCATAGTAGCACACATGATATGTACCAAGCCATCAGAATCATGGTAAGCAGAACCACAAAATGACAGATTTGTGGCTTGCCCCAACAAGTTATCACAGCTACTTTTGAGGTTTTTTTTTACAAATCTTTACAATGGAAATCAAATCGGTCCACATTTAAATAAAGAAAATAAGAGACAGTTTTGGCTCACAAAATGAGGTTGGTAATGTAGATGGTAATGAAAATACTGAATCAAATGACATTGCTGTTTGTTTAAATCCCAAGTTTGATGATCATCTGGACGGTGGTGATGAGACTGGATTTCTTTCAGGGGCCACCTTTCGGGATCTTTCAGATTTGAGACCAGTATGTCATGATGAAGTTGCAAATCTCCTGAAAAAGCTGGCTAATAAATCATGCTTGCTTGATCAAATACCGACCTGGCTCATCAAGGAAAATCCAAGTGTCTTCATTCCGGTCCTGACTGATATCATTAATGTGTCATTTTGTACTGGAATATTCCCAGAGTCTTTAAAAGAAGCTACTCTCTCTCCAATTGTAAAGAAACTGACATTGGACCCAAATACACTTCAAAACTATCGGCCAGTATCGAACATAAAAGCTCTGGCCAAACTTGTGGAAATGGCAGCGGCAAGCCGCTTACTGGAACATATTAATATCAACAATTTGTCGGAAAAATTCCAATCCGCCTACAAATCTGCTCATTCAACCGAGACTGCACTCATCCGGATTAATAATGACATTGCTACTGCTATAGATCACCAACATGCTGTACTACTTGTTATGCTCGACCTCTCGGCGGCATTTGACACAATAGATCATTCAATTTTCATCCAAAGACTTCACAGACGATTTCATGTTACCGGGAAGGCTCTGACATGGTTTGATACTTCCCTCCAAAACCGCTCAAACAGGGTTTGTATCTCTGGAACTTTCTCTGACACCCACGTTATGGAATATGGTTTTCCACAAGGATCTATACTAGGACCAATAGGATACAGCGTCTACACTCATCCACTTGGAACCATCCTTCGTGCAAATGACGTCAAATACCACATCTATGCTGATGACACACAAATCCTTGTGAGTTTTGATCCGAGAGAGGATGGTGCATGCGAAGTGGCACTCCACAAACTACAATCTTGTGTGGGACAAATTAAGCAATGGATGACAACTAACAAGCTGCAACTAAACGAGTCAAAAACAGAGTTTTTCGTTGCAGCTTCTGCTAGGTTTGCCCCCCGCCTTTCCAACATTACTTTGACTCTTGGCGACGTTACGATTAAACCATCTAAATCGTTGCGTAACTTGGGCGTTGTCATCGATCCTCCGTTGAGCATGAGTGACCAAGTTTCCTCCATCATTAAATGTGTCAGTTTTCATCTCCGGAACTTATCACGCATTCGTCGTTTCATGGACCAAGAGACATGTAAAATGGCTGTTCAGTCGCTAATCTTCTCCCGGATTGACTATGGAAATGCGTTGCTTTATGGTGCCAATGAAGGTGACTTAACTCGTCTGCAAAGGCTACAAAACAGGGCCGCCAGACTAATTTTTCTTGCTGCTCGTGACCATCCGAGTGCACTGTTGTTACGTCGCCTTCATTGGCTACCAATTCGAGCACGTATAAATTTCAAACTTCTTGTCATTGTATACAAATGTATCAACTCTATGGCACCTTCATATCTCCGAGAACTCATCTCTTTCAACACATCTGTCTATGCCACCCGCTCATCATTTGATAAAACCCGTCTCCGTAACCCCCAAACTAAGTCGCGTACTGGAGATCGTGCCTTTCAAGCCGCTGCTCCCCGGCTGTGGAATTCCCTACCCCGACATCCGGGAAGCCAACACACTTCAGCTCTTCAAAAATAGACTCAAAACCCATTTATTTGTTTAATCATGCCATATGTTATTTTGCTTGTATAGGTTTTTTTGTATCTGTATCAATGCATTTTTTTGTTTGTATCTTTAATTAATTTGTCAGCTTTTGTAAAGCGCCCCGATCTTTGTGGGGCGCTATAAAAATGCCTATATGTATGTATGTATGTATTTAACCCATATGTTAAGATATCAGACTGAGGGATACAAGAACATCTAAATGAAGAACTTTCATATTGTATATGAAAGCTGATTGGTGAAAAAATGTCCTTTGGGCTCCTGTCGTGGGATTTGATCATAGACTCGCATGTTATTTACAAAGTTTGGGGGAACAAGGAGTGCTGGTGAGGACTTGAACCTACCCCCTCTGGCTGACATTCACTAGAGCAGTTGTCTCTGCACTCGACTTTTGTGCTTACCACAGTTCTTTGTTTGATTGGGATGTTATTTGATGGTATAACTGTCTACTTCTTTAAACTTGCTCTTTGGTCAGTATCATGGTGGGGTATGAATTGGGTGTGTACAATTGCCCCCTCCCTGCCCCTCAAAAATAAATAATAATAACTTAGCTATTTCCTTCATAAGAGCCAGCACCAATTAGAAGATGACATTTCTCCTTCAATTAAAACTTTAAAAATGCCATGTTTAATAAAAAAGATGGAAATACATTGTTAATAGAATTAAGCGCACGTAACCAAAACATGTAACATTTGTGTGAATGAGTTCAAATGATATGCACGAGTTAGTCCAGTGTCCTGAGTCTTAAGACATCCCTTCCTCTTGAAATGCTGTGAATGGGTTGGCTCTGCAGTTTTCTTGATATCTTGAGAAAAAGTGATTTGCTGCAAATTGCTAACATACCAAAGCAACCTGAAAAACATGTAGATATACATGTATATTAACATATTAAATGATTAGGGGACCTGATATGTTGATCCTTGCAGAATCTGTCTGAAAGAAACAATAGAGTGATTATCCCTAAGTCCCAAGCATGATTTACTGTGAACCATACCCATCCAGGTAAATTCCAACACCATATGGGAAACTGCAAACACATATTTCTGACTTAGTTTCTGGAGATGTGCCAACCCAATGTAAAAGACTGTCAGTTTCGGGGTACTGTACCCATCCTGACAGATTCCAATAAAACATGCCATTGGGGTTTGATGAGTTGAGTTCTGTTAGGGTTAATGAAATGATAGGCTGAAGGGATTTTTTATTATCCTTGATATTGATGTACATTTAATTGGTATTTCTCTTCTGAATCATTCAGCCCACCTGCTCCCATCCTGGGTTTGACTATAGTGACTGATCATCTACTGGGCAAGGCTCTACTGTGTCGTACATCCACCAATGACTGCATTGTCACTCCTCTCAAGTAGGTGCTCCAAACCTGTCCCCTCAATCATCTCAGATTAATTTGTGTTTGAGATGTAAAGGCATGCAACTTTTCCTCGGATCCACTGATTTCCTGATTTTTACTTCTCATGAATGCCATTACAAATTGAAAAATACTGTACAAAGTCTTGTGTGGTTTGGAGTTTCCTCGTTTTTCCCCCTAAATTCCCAGTTGCACGCCTGATGTAAAGATTAACATTATATATGATATGATGATGAAATATGATTTTTTTTTTAACCCAAGCTCACAATTTGCAATGGATTGAACTTGTTTCTGATAGAAACACCGAGATGCCATCAACTCCACCCCTGATATCTGAAGGAGGTTCTCAGAAGATGGAGTCACCACTCAGAAATCTCAGCTCAGAACCATTCCAGAGTCACATCAGGAAAATACTGCAGAGAAATGTGTCCAACCCTATTCTAAAGTAAGACTTGGTTATAAACGCTAGTTTTGATTTAGTGTAATTGGATTAGCTGGAGTTGGGGGAGTGCCTAGGATGGGCTGTGTTGAACTGGGGTGGGTTTGGCTGTGCTGGCCTGAGCTGTGCTGGATATCGATTGGCTGTGCTAAGCTGGGTTGGGCTTGGCTGGGTTGGGCTGTGCTGTGGTAGGCTGTGCTGTGCTGGGCTGTGCTGTGCTGGCCTGAGCTGTACTTGTTATAGTGACGTTCTACTGGGTTTGTTATAGTGACGTTCTACTGGGTTTGTTATAGTGACGTTCTACTGGGTTTGTTATAGTGACGTTCTACTGGGTTTGTTATAGTGACGTTCTACTGGGTTTGTTATAGTGACATTCTACTGGGTTTGTTATAGTGACGTTCTACTGGGTTTGTTATAGTGACGTTCTACTGGGTTTGTTATAGTGACGTTCTACTGGGTTTGTTATAGTGACATTCTACTGGGTTTGTTATAGTGACGTTCTACTGGGTTTGTTATAGTGACGTTCTACTGGGTTTGTTATAGTGACGTTCTACTGGGTTTGTTATAGTGACGTTCTACTGGGTTTGTTATAGTGACGTTCTACTGGGTTTGTTATAGTGACGTTCTACTGGGTTTGTTATAGTGACGTTCTACTGGGTTTGTTATAGTGACGTTCTACTGGGTTTGTTATAGTGACGTTCTACTGGGTTTGTTATAGTGACGTTCTGCTGGGTTTGTTATAGTGACGTTCTACTGGGTTTGTTAAAGTGACGTTCTACTGGGTTTGTTATAGTGACGTTCTACTGGGTTTGTTATAGTGACGTTCTACTGGGTTTGTTATAGTGACGTTCTACTGGGTTTGTTATAGTGACGTTCTACTGGGTTTGTTATAGTGACGTTCTACTGGGTTTGTTATAGTGACGTTCTACTGGGTTTGTTATAGTGACGTTCTACTGGGTTTGTTATAGTGACGTTCTACTGGGTTTGTTAAAGTGACGTTCTACTGGGTTTGTTAAAGTGACGTTCTACTGGGTTTGTTATAGTGACGTTCTACTGGGTTTGTTATAGTGACGTTCTACTGGGTTTGTTATAGTGACGTTCTACTGGGTTTGTTATAGTGACGTTCTACTGGGTTTGTTATATTGACATTCTACTGGGTTTGTTATAGTGACGTTCTACTGGGTTTGTTATAGTGCCATTCTACTGGGTTTGTTATAGTGACATTCTACTGGGTTTGTTATAGTGACGTTCTACTGGGTTTGTTATAGTGACGTTCTACTGGGTTTGTTATAGTGACGTTCTACTGGGTTTGTTATATTGACATTCTACTGGGTTTGTTATAGTGACGTTCTACTGGGTTTGTTATAGTGACGTTCTACTGGGTTTGTTAAAGTGACGTTCTACTGAGTTTGTTATAGTGCCATTCTACTGGGTTTGTTATAGTGACACTCTACTGGGTTTGTTATAGTGCCACTCTACTGGGTTTGTTGTAGTGACACTCTACTGGGTTTGTTATAGTGACATTCTACTGGGTTTGTTATAGTGACATTCTACTAGGTCTGTTGTGACATTCTACTGGGTTTGTTATAGTGACATTCTACTGGGTTTGTTATAGTGACATTCTACTGGGTTTGTTGTGACGTTCTACTAGGTCTGTTGTAGTGACATTCTACTGGGTTTGTTATAGTGACGTTCTACTGGGTTTGTTATAGTGACATTCTACTAGGTCTGTTGTGACATTCTACTGGGTTTGTTATAGTGACATTCTACTGGGTTTGTTATAGTGACATTCTACTGGGTTTGTTGTGACGTTCTACTAGGTCTGTTGTAGTGACATTCTACTGGGTTTGTTATAGTGACGTTCTACTGGGTTTGTTATAGTGACACTCTACTGGGTTTGTTATAGTGCCACTCTACTGGGTTTGTTATAGTGACACTCTACTGGGTTTGTTATAGTGACGTTCTACTGGGTTTGTTATAGTGACGTTCTACTGGGTTTGTTATAGTGACATTCTACTGGGTTTGTTATAGTGACATTCTACTGGGTTTGTTATAGTGACATTCTACTGGGTTTGTTATAGTGACATTCTACTGGGTTTGTTATAGTGACATTCTACTAGGTTTGTTATAGTGACATTCTACTAGGTCTGTTGTAGTGACATTCTACTGGGTTTGTTATAGTGACGTTCAACTGGGTTTGTTATAGTGACATTCTACTAGGTCTGTTGTAGTGACATTCTACTGGGTTTGTTATAGTGACGTTCAACTGGGTTTGTTATAGTGACATTCTACTAGGTCTGTTGTAGTGACATTCTACTGGGTTTGTTATAGTGACGTTCAACTGGGTTTGTTATAGTGACATTCTACTAGGTCTGTTGTAGTGACATTCTACTAGGTCTGTTGTGACATTCTACTGGGTTTGTTATAGTGACGTTCAACTGGGTTTGTTATAGTGACATTCTACTAGGTCTGTTGTAGTGACATTCTACTGGGTTTGTTATAGTGACGTTCCACTGGGTTTGTTATAGTGACATTCTACTAGGTCTGTTGTAGTGACATTCTACTAGGTCTGTTGTAGTGACATTCTACTGGGTTTGTTATAGTGACGTTCAACTGGGTTTGTTATAGTGACATTCTACTAGGTCTGTTGTAGTGACATTCTACTGGGTTTGTTATAGTGACGTTCAACTGGGTTTGTTATAGTGACATTCTACTAGGTCTGTTGTAGTGACATTCTACTGGGTTTGTTATAGTGACGTTCAACTGGGTTTGTTATAGTGACATTCTACTAGGTCTGTTGTAGTGACATTCTACTAGGTCTGTTGTAGTGACATTCTACTGGGTTTGTTATAGTGACATTCTACTAGGTTTGTTGTGACATTCTACTAGGTCTGTTGTAGTGACATTCTACTGGGTTTGTTATAGTGACGTTCCACTGGGTTTGTTATAGTGACGTTCTACTGTATTTCTTGTCTTATTTCTCTTTGCAGAGGCAGTTCCAAGACCAGTCTGAGCCCCAAGGAGAGTTTGGAGCTGATTTGTAGCGCCACTAAGGTACTGCGAGAGGAATATATCATCAAGCAGGACTTGGCAAGGGATGAAATAGAGAAACGGTCAGTAAACCTCTCAGAGATAAAAGAAGCTGGACTCCCTGTGTTATACATGTATTTCATCAGACTTTTGTATCTCTATACAGATGACATATATACATACAAGTGCATAACAGTATGTATTTGTGGCTTCCTATGGGGGGGGGGGCTGTGGTCCAATGGTTACGGTGTTCGACTGGTGTGCCGTGGTACATGGGTTCGATCCTGACAGGGAACATGGTCCTTGTGCTCTTGAGCAAGGCACTTTACCATTATTGCTTCATCCTTCGGATGGGACGTAAAGCCCTAGGTCCTGTGTGTTGCGTGATGCACGTTAAAGAACCCAATAACACTTATCGCTAAGAGAAGGGGTTTGCCCCGGTGTTCTGGCAGTGGCTGCAATATGCGCCACAGCACCTTGTATATCCTTTTTAAAAGGTGCTACAGAATGGGTCTCAGATTTCTCATAAATTAATTTACCCGTCTTTAAAAAATAGACATAATTACCAGCGTCTTGCGTACTTATTTGTTGATAGATACGTGGGCTGTGTAAGACTGCAGTGTTATCATATTATATTATCAGAATGAGTCTAGTATGAGACAACTTGTGTTCAAACTTTTTATCCCAAAGAAAAATGCGTCGAATATTAAGATATCTTCTGAACAATCAGCTATAATGGACATCCTCTTTGGCTCACAAATTCTATGTGCAATTGAACCAAACATTCCAAATTTTTGGAAACCACATTAAATATTGTCAATTTATGTTTGCCCAAAATGCTTCTCATCTACTTTTGAACCTCAAGAACACTCACATAAATTACGGCCATTTGTATTTCTTATGTTATGATGATTGAGAGTTTCTCAAGCTCTACCAAACCAATGTTGTAGTCGGTGATTGTTCCAATCATCACTATAATGATAATGGCTGCTATGGGACTACAATGATAAGAGGCTGATGACATACATTCAACATTCATAAATACCTAAGACAGTTTACGCATTCCTATTGGTCGAGAGCCCGTCACGTGGCCGGTCTTAAACGGATGATAAAGACATGGCTAGCTGGTCTTAAACACTTTTCCAGTGTCACATGAAATTTGGACTCCCATAAAATCTGGTGCCTTTTAAGGTTTCATTGGTTGAACGTTCACATTCCTCTCATATGCATGCGCAATACTACCAGTGAATCAGTTTTTCATGGTCCGAAATTCACATTACACCAGCCCAGCTGCGTTTTGCGCGACATCGCGCAGTACGCGCGACGCACACACCAATGTCCATATAAGGTAACGATTTGTGGAGGGGCATTCCATTTTATAGTCAGAGGGGTGTTTCATAAAACATGACGTAAAATTGTTGAACAAAATGGTTGGCAACGTTTAGTTTTGACTTGTTTTGATTTTTGGAGTGAAAAAGATTTGTTCTCTTTACCTTAAAAGTATTTATGAATGGGAATAAATATGTGTTTGGTCGGTATTAAACACTCTGTTTAAGACCGGTGGGAGTCTGGATGGGTGATAATTACCCTCGGCTTCGCCTCAGGTAATTATCACCCATCCAGACTCCCACCGGTCTTAAACAGAGTGTTATAATACCTCCCAAACACACATTTATTCCCTTATTAAATCTTTGAACAGAGTGAAGATTCTTCAACAGCAGAAGGAGCAACAGAAAGCTGATCTTCAAGATGGCAACAAACTGAAGATTGATATACAGAACCAAGCTGAGGAGATTGCATCTAGATACAGTGATGCACAAGATAAACAAGAGCAACTCATGGATAGGTAAGATCACAATCCTTAAACTCCGTGTGAACAAACTTACAAACCAATCCCATGATTGGTTCTCTGTCTCTAGTATGCAGCTTCCTGTTTTAGCTCACCTGAAGAAGAAATTCCCAGCTCCTGCCAGACATTATTGTCAGGGACTGATCAAGATTTTAGGGAAGGAGGGCAGGAAGCGTTAAGATTGTAAGTGCTGAATGGGTGTCCAGAGCATGTCCCTGCTTTTTTTTTTGGGGGGGGGGGGGCTTGCTTGCCTATTCTATTGTAAAATGTAATACCCTCTGACCTCTGTCCTGCAGATCAAGTCAATACTTTGTTAACTTCTGTCATGTACACACTGGGATATTCTGTTTCCTTTGTCTTTACAGGGTTGGGGCTGTACTTCATGCATTGCAAAGCCAACTACCGGTGCTGTCTGAGGCTGAGCAAAGTCTACAGAGAGAAATGACTGACATGGAACAAAAGCTGGAAAAGCTCAAAGATTCATTCTCACAGGTACATTGACTGGATTTATATCTCACTGTGGACATTTGTTTCTAAACATTCCAGAGATCTTTTGTTTCGATGTTGAAATATACACCTTAGACTAAAGCGTATGGGGAGTATCTGTGGGGCAGTCTGTGCTGAATGGGATTGATTCAAATTTCAATTCACAAGATTATATAGAAGCCCTCCCTCCCACTTGCGTCACTTGTCCATCTTGAGTATAATGTACCTTACATTGGTGATCCAGACAATCAGTTGTTCAAACCGCTATTGACATGTTGATCTCCGAGGCACAGAAGACTAGCCAGAATTCTGTGGTTTTTTAAAAATTGTAAAGGGGCTGGTAAAAATAATGAACTCTTCTCTGTCAAATTGACCTATTTTAGTAGAAATTTGTATGCCTTTTGTTTTGTTTAATGTTTCGTATTTTTGTGTGAATCATCGTCTTTTAGAAGATGCTGAATATTTTTTGACCAACAGTTATCTTATGCATTAATTTTTATCAAATAAACTGCTAGTGGACACCAAGGTTTTACGTTTGTACAGAGATAATGAATAGATGAAAATAAGTTAGCATTGACACCGAGGGCCTAATAATAATAGCTGTCATTTGAGTTGAGGATTAAATAAGAGCCCAATTGTCATATCATGGCTTGGCATTGAGAACCACAGAATCTGACACTTAAAGTGAATATATTTCAGTGGTTTTGTTTGCTACTTTCTCTATGGTCAGGTTAAAGTCAAAGATGAGTATCGCAAGAAGAAGATTCAAGAGCAGAGCCAGAAGTCTCAGAGCCCTTCCCTCAGCCAAGGACAGAACAGACACATCAAGACACTCATCAAAGAAGAGTAAGGAAGCATACCAAAAATATTCCCAGACTGCTCGAGTTGAAGTCTTTCCTGTAAAGATATACAGTGGTGATTATTGCATGCTAAAATGGTCAATCCTGACCCAGCTGAATTAAAAAAAAATTCACACAACAGGTATTTCCAAAGTCCAGATTTTTAGCAACCCCCCCCCCAAAAACCCCTCCTTTTACAAGTTCTGAGAAACTATAAAAATAATGGGCTAATAGATGAAGATCAGGTGCTATTGTCAAGTAATATGTATTCCTGTTGTGTTTTGTATCAGGGTTCGACTTTAGCGGTAGCCCGCAAGCCAAATGCTAGTCAAAACAGCGGCGGGCTAGTCAAACTATTCCTTGAGTAGCCCGGCTGGCGAGTAAACAATTGTTGGGCTACGGCAAAGATGAAAGGACAGGAAGAAATACATTCTTAAATTCAGAAAGCAAACCTGTATCAATTTGCGTATAATGTTATGAACTGTTTAGGTTTAAATTAGGAGATCTGTTTATTAAAAACACTGACAAGATTGCCTCAGGATACACGTTTTACATGTATGCACATTGTTGTTTATGAGACACTCTTATAAAAAAACCAAACTTGCAGGATAGTGAAAATGCTTGCGGGCTAGTTGAGAGTCTGTTTCAGTAGCCCGGCTGGCTAGTGAAATAACAAATTAAGGTCGAACCCTGTTTGTACAAATTCTTTGTTACTGATCATTTTTTCTCTTTCTATTTTTCTCTACAGAAATGATGCCATTGCTTCATTAGTCAAAGAAATCAAGAATCTCACTGTTGCTGTGGGACATTGAGTCGTGGAATGACCAGGAACTTCCTTTGAGTAATCATCATCAGCCCTCCCCCCTCAGGATTGTATATGCACATGGACATTGAACGTACAGATCATTGGCATAAATTATAGTGATGCTGTAGGACAGTGCATTGATACTTTCAACATCTTTTTTTGAATAATCAACTTCAGCCATTCTTGAATCTGAAAAGCCTCACATATGATCTTTATTTCCCAAAATAACCTTGTTAAATGGGAGATATGTGATAAACTACTGTATGGGTATTGTTGTATATCCATTTGTATCCCAGATAGTGGTGGCGGGAAGGGGGGGGGGGGTGTGCAACAACCGGCGCGCCCCTCCCCTCAGTTCCCCCCCCCCCCAGTTTTTTTCCCAACACTTTATCAACAAACAGATTAATTATGTTTATTTTCTTCGCTGTTAAGATTCATAAAATGTGGACACATTTTGGGCCAATGAAAGCATTATAAACATCGGTACTTTGGTAGACAAAACACGCCACACATGCATTTATACATGTTATATAGCCTTAGATAGTGTGCAGTCAATGGCTTTGTACATTTGTTACACCAGTCTGCGGTTTGATACATTTCTCATTCATAAAAACGACTTCACTTTTGAGTTGCTCTAGTGGCTTATTTCCGGACCATTGACAATGGGCATGCGCGCGTATACACAAGCTGAATATGTTATTTTGACTGCCCCCCCCAAAAAATATTTCCTTGCCCCCAATGAATTTTAGAGTCTGGTGCCGCCCATTGATCCCAGAACCACTCTGTTTAGTTTGATGAAAGTTGATAATGTAGAAATGTTTGTTTCTATGCCAAGGGGTTCAGCATCTTGGTTCTTTGCATGCAGGACAGAGAGAGAAGTAAAAGAGACACATGAAATGAAAAAGATGAAACTTTGCTTAAAATGACGACTGTTCATGTCTGTCATGTACCATCCATAATATAAAAGAATTCATTTGAAGGGTTGAGATTGAATTATTGTAATTATATACATAACTTGTTTTGTTTTTAAGTATCACATGCTACAGGCAATGAGATTTTCATTTTTGGTTTCAAAATTGTTTCTAGTTTTGGGGTTTTTGGTCAAAGACAAAGTGTGAAAAAAATATATATTATAAAAAAAGATAAAAGTGTTTGTCTTTGTTATTTTAAGGTGGGATGTTCATGAGGAAATAATGGTGGTTGTATAGCCGGGGCTTACATTTGTGATCGAGGTACAAACCACTGGGGCCAGGGTTCCAGTAATAGGGCCAGCACTAGATTCAGTAACTGGGGCGCTGGAACTTTTTTTGAATTTGGACTTGGGTCAGTGGTACCATAGACATACTCTAGAACTAGTACCTAAGTCAAATTTTGAAAAGAAGTAGTTCTAGCGCCCCAAGTACTGGGTCTAGGTCAGCACATATATGCCACATATATGCCCTCCATTGTTGAAAAGATGGTCTATATATTGCCCCTCTCATAGGCGTAGCCAGCGGGGGGTAAGGGGGGTATTTACCCCCCCCCCCCTCAATATTTTCTAAAGACTGCCCTTTTCCATTCAAATGCCCATTTTTCACCAGTGCTCAACCCCCCCCCCAATATTTGGTAAAGAGCGCCCTTTTTGTTAACAAGTGCCCTTTTTTTCTGAAGTGCCCTGTTTAAAAAGAAGTCGTGCCCTTTTTTATCCCATCCGCCGTTCCGGGTGCCTTTTTTGTGAATTTCGTGCATGTATCGCCCCCAGAAAAGCACCATAAATTGTCTATTAGTGTGCACAATCGTCGGTTTTGAACAACGCCCCCATCAAAGATGGTACCAGCCCCCCCACCCACCCCCACCCCACCCCCCCCCACACCCCTTGATTTCACGGAGGCCAAGTGTCGGGGGAAAAAAACGTGTCTTTATTTTCACCACCGATGTGCAAGTGCCCTTTTAAAGAAATTTTTACCCCCCCCAATAAAAATGATCGTGCTACGCCACTGCCTCTTTGGAGCGGAGCTGGGTGTTCCTGATCTAACATTTAATAATGTCAAATATACTGCGCATATGTACGAAAGCCCTGTAGTGCCATCAAGTATATATTTTGTCCAAGTTCGTTTTTATGAGATACATTTTGTCGAAGTTCGTTTTTATGAGATACGTTTTCCCCAAAGTTCGTTTTTATGAGATACATTTTCCCCAAAGTTCGTTTTTATGAGATACATTTTCTCGAAGTTCGTTTTTATGAGATATATTTTCCCCAAAGTTCGTTTTTATGAGATACATTTTCCCCAAAGTTCGTTTTTATGAGATACATTTTCTCGAAGTTCGTTTTTATGAGATATATTTTTCCCAAAGTTCGTTTTTACGAGATTTTTTTTCTCGAAGTTCGTTTTTATGAGATACATTTTCTCGAAGTTCGTTTTTATGAGATACATTTTCTCGAAGTTCGTTTTTATGAGATACATTTTCTCGAAGTTCGTTTTTATGAGATACCTCTTCTCGAAGTTCGTTTTTATGAGATACATTTTCTTGAAGTTCGTTTTTATGAGATATATTTTACGGAGTTACGGAGTTTTATGAAATTACGGAGCCCCTAAAGGGACATCCAAAATTATTTCCTTATCTCGTGCGCACGACATACTAGGGAGGTTTCGCAAGCGAACGGATACGCTTACACTTACGTTTAGCTATCCGTATCCGTTTTTTACTTACGTGTAGCGAGCGAGATAATTATGTCGTCTGCACGTATGACGTCATACGCCACTCACTATCCGCTAAACGTGCAGACGACACGCATTTCTCGCTCGCTACACGTAAGTAGAAAACGGATATAGCTAAGCGTAAGTGTGTGTATCCGTTCGCTTGCGAAACCTCCCTAATATCTCGTGCGCACGAGATAATTATCACGTGCGCACGACATATATCTCGTGCGCACGACATATATCTCGTGCGCACGAGATAATTATAAGTATCAACGGAGCTTGCACGTGCAGCGGACGAGTTTGTGTGTAACGAAAGCAGCGTGTCAGGTACGGAGCCCCTAAAGGAACATCCAAAATTATTTTTTTATCTCGTGCGCACGACATAATATCTCGTGCGCACGACATAATTATCTCGTGCGCATGAGATATATGTCGTGCGCACAAGATAATTATGTCGTGCGCACGAGATAATTATGTCGTGCGCACGAGATAATTATGTCGTGCGCACGAGATATTATGTCGCGCGCACGAGATAAAAAAAATAATTTTGGATGTCCCTTTAGGGGCTCCGTAACTTCATAAAACTCCGTAACTCCGTAAAATATATCTCATAAAAACGAACTTCGCCAAAATGTATCTCATAAAAACGAACTTCGAGAAAATGTATCTCATAAAAACAAACTTCGAGAAAATGTATCTCATAAAAACGAACTTCAAGAAAATGTATCTCATAAAAACGAACTTCGAGAAAATGTATCTCATAAAAACGAACTTCGAGAAAATGTATCTCATAAAAACGAACTTCAAGAAAATGTATCTCATAAAAACGAACCTCATCAAATGTATCTCATAAAAACGAACTTTGGGGAAAATGTATCTTATAAAAACGAACTTCGAGAAAATGTATCTCATAAAAACGAACTTCAAGAAAATGTATCTCATAAAAACGAACTTCGAGAAAATGTATCTCATAAAAACGAACTTCAAGAAAATGTATCTCATAAAAACGAACTTCGAGAAAATGTATCTCATAAAAACGAACTTCGAGAAAAAAAATCTCGTAAAAACGAACTTTGGGAAAAATGTATCTCATAAAAACGAACTTCGAGAAAATGTATCTCATAAAAACGAACTTTGGGGAAAATGTATCTCATAAAAACGAACTTTGGGGAAAATGTATCTCATAAAAACGAACTTCGACAAAATGTATCTCATAAAAACGAACTTGGACAAAATATATACTTGATGGCACTACAGGGCTTTCGTACATATGCAGTTAGTTTCACATGTAAAATGCTGCTGCACGAGTTACGAATCGCCACCAGAGGGCGCTGTCTTTTACATTCAAGATGGCAGCGCCCATGCGGCGATTTGCTAGTTTTATTCACCACATCAATCGCAGTAATTTTCTGTTGATGAGTGGACGTTCAAGAGTCATATGTCAAAGATGCAGATATTTGAGTTCTTTAGGTAGGAATTATGCATTTTTCTGTGAATGAGGTTTTACCTTTCATTGTAAATTTCAATCGAAGTGATCGCGGGTTAAGCCCCCATGCCCCACTGGCACCGCCACCCACGCGTACACAGCCACTAGAGTAGACTAGCCCTAGTCTATGGCCCACACCATGGACTCTACAAGCTGGATGTAGAGTCAGTCTACTCAGTGCGGGCCATAGACTAGGGCTACCACTAGAGTATCATCACTGATCATGAATGACTATCAATATGAGAAAAGGGTCGATCTATTCAGCTCGCACGAGATAATTATGTCGTGCGCACGAGATATTATGTCGCGCGCACGAGATAAAAAAAATAATTTTGGATGTCCCTTTAGGGGCTCCGTAACTTCATAAAACTCCGTAACTCCGTAAAATATATCTCATAAAAACGAACTTCGCCAAAATGTATCTCATAAAAACGAACTTCGAGAAAATGTATCTCATAAAAACAAACTTCGAGAAAATGTATCTCATAAAAACGAACTTCAAGAAAATGTATCTCATAAAAACGAACTTCGAGAAAATGTATCTCATAAAAACGAACTTCGAGAAAATGTATCTCATAAAAACGAACTTCAAGAAAATGTATCTCATAAAAACGAACCTCATCAAATGTATCTCATAAAAACGAACTTTGGGGAAAATGTATCTTATAAAAACGAACTTCGAGAAAATGTATCTCATAAAAACGAACTTCAAGAAAATGTATCTCATAAAAACGAACTTCAAGAAAATGTATCTCATAAAAACGAACTTCGAGAAAATGTATCTCATAAAAACGAACTTCGAGAAAAAAAATCTCGTAAAAACGAACTTTGGGAAAAATGTATCTCATAAAAACGAACTTCGAGAAAATGTATCTCATAAAAACGAACTTTGGGGAAAATGTATCTCATAAAAACGAACTTTGGGGAAAATGTATCTCATAAAAACGAACTTCGACAAAATGTATCTCATAAAAACGAACTTGGACAAAATATATACTTGATGGCACTACAGGGCTTTCGTACATATGCAGTTAGTTTCACATGTAAAATGCTGCTGCACGAGTTACGAATCGCCACCAGAGGGCGCTGTCTTTTACATTCAAGATGGCAGCGCCCATGCGGCGATTTGCTAGTTTTATTCACCACATCAATCGCAGTAATTTTCTGTTGATGAGTGGACGTTCAAGAGTCATATGTCAAAGATGCAGATATTTGAGTTCTTTAGGTAGGAATTATGCATTTTTCTGTGAATGAGGTTTTACCTTTCATTGTAAATTTCAATCGAAGTGATCGCGGGTTAAGCCCCCATGCCCCACTGGCACCGCCACACACGCGTACACAGCCACTAGAGTAGACTAGCCCTAGTCTATGGCCCACACCATGGACTCTACATGCTGGATGTAGAGTCAGTCTACTCAGTGCGGGCCATAGACTAGGGCTACCACTAGAGTATCATCACTGATCATCAATGACTATCAATATGAGAAAATGGTCGATCTATTCAGCTCGCCAAAATACTGTTGTGCGATGATGAAAAGCATACAAATTACAATCCCCTTTTCATGGCGACATCTTACTGGTAACATCGTCCTTAGGCCAAGTAAAAAAAACCCACGACATCTTACTGGTAATATGTCATCGTCCTTAGGCCAAGTAAAATAAAAAAAACACCAGTTGATCGTCCAGGTTTCTTCAAGAAAAGGAGGATGAGGGGCATTTAATTTTTTTCCCAAGATGGCCGCTATGTTTTAAAATTAAAAATGGCCTCCAACTTTTCAGTTCATTGATAACTTCCAGCTTTTTATTAGCTATCTTTCTAGAAAGTAGAGTCAAAACATTCATGTTAAACAATGTTCTACATATTTTACTCAATTTATGCATGTTTTAAGCATGAGAAAAAATTGCCTTTTGAGGTGAGAAAAAAAAAAAAAATTAAAACTACTAGATGCGGCTTAAAAGAAAAGGATATGGGTGGGGACAATCAAGTGGTATTTTTTGTTTACTTGGCCTTACATATATTATCACAGGATTACGACAATGTAAAAATAGTGTATCTAGGGAAAACAACATCTCAAGTGTAGGATGGCGACAATCTGAGAAAATTCATCACGGGATGGCGACATCCTGAAAGTAGGATTGCTTTCTCTATTCACTCCACTAAACAGAATTCGAAGGTATCTCGGGATGTCAACATCCTACTCTTCAGGATGTCATCATCCCGTGATTTAATTGTCTCACAATGTCGGGATTCTATTTTCAACATTGTACCACCCATGGCATCTCTCTTAAAACATGTCGTCATCCCGTGATAAATTATCTTAGGATGTCGACATTTTAGGCCAAAAAAAAAAATAGTTCTGCTTCCGATTACATGCCTTTCAAAAATAGGGTCGGTCGGTCGGAAATTTATTTTTTTTTGCCAATTTTTTTTATGCAGATTGAATGGGGTATTCAATTATATGCGAAGTTTTAGCCTGAACTATTTCCATTGCACTACGAAAGCTATACACAAAATGGCCACAAAAAGTGAATAAAACCTACCTTAATTATCGTCAATATATTTACGTTCGATAATTCGTAAAAAAAATTGTGGAAAATTCAGGTCGTTCGCACCATATATGCACAACGCTAGTCAAGAAGGGGAGCTGGCCAAAACTCCGAAGTGTGTGATGCACTGTACATGTACATGTGCCCGCGGCCAACGGGTCGAACATTTCGGGAAACACGCTGCATTGTATCACTCCAAATACGAGTAGTGCGATCTCAAAATGAACTCTTGAGCACGGAAAATACATACACAGACAAGCTATATCAAATCTGTGAATTAACTTGCAAAAATGTTCTTTCTCCACCGGTGTTTTTTTGGCATTTTTACGATGTCTTTCTTGGCATTTTTACGATGTCGAATCCGACCAGTTGACAGAGCACGTGCCTGCGCCTGCATAGCCATGCTATATCGCATAGCCGTGCACAGACTAGTTATCGCATTTTCATCATTGGCCCCTGCGCGGCGCGGCGGGAACCAGTCGTCGCCGCATTGCGCTAGTACGCACGTGATTATAGACATCGAATTGCGAAGTAGTTGAATCGCGAAGCGAATTTGTAAACATAACGGAGGTTTCTTTTGAAAAAATAGCGAATGTAAGTAAGAAAACAATAAATACAAGCATTTTTTTATGCAAAAGGGTTGTTGAGAGGTATTTTGTGAAGACAGACAAGACGTAAGGTTTTTATTTTTATTTATTCAATCTTTTTTTTGTTTTTGTTTTTGGAATTGCCGATAAAATTTTTAGGGTCGCAGCCTAAAAATAGGGTCGGTCGGGTAACCGGAAGCAGAGCTATTCTTTTTTTTTTGGCCTTATGTGTAAGATGTCATCCCGTGATAAATTGTGTCAGGATCTCAACATCTAGGGTGGCACCTCTGGAGCTCCGTAAATGTTAGAAGTTCTATTTTTTTTTTTTTTTTCACTAACCCCCCCCCTTGATATCACTCCCCCCCCCCCTCGAAAGTTAAATCCTCCCCTGAAGACTGCTGCTCTGGTGCTCAACATAAGTTGACTCAACACAAACAATTAATGATGAATTGGTCAATGACAATGACTGTGACAATAACACCGACGTTGTATTGTTTAACTAAGTATGTTGTAAATAGCTTCCCATGATAACAGTGAAACAGCAGTCTACATACCAAATTCAGGAAACACAACTTTGCAGGTTTTTTTTTGCATGCATTCGTGTGTGGCTCACAAAACGGAGGAATTCCAGTATTTGAGCCACATTTTGGGGGTCACTCCACAATCTGCTCCATTCGCTTTCAACATTGTTGGCTTCCTTGTTTATTTTTGTTCAGGAAAGTAGGAGTGTTAGCCTTCAATGTGTTTATTTCACCGCTGTCATTCATTTTTGCATAAAACTTACACCCAATATTATAATTTTTGTTTGACCATGCTTGTGTGACTAAGCAATGAGCCGGCACCAAGGTTGGTCTTTTATGTAGTGAGCCATATTCCTAGGGCTGTGGGTGATGCTAGGAGAAATAAAATACCGGTAGCATATGTAGGCCTCCATATCATCTGCAAGAGTTGCACACATCCAACGTATGTTGTCATTAATTTCATATATTGATAATTGTTTTGTAGAACACCATGATTATGATCTAGCAGTTATTGGAGGTGGATCAGGGGGACTGGCTTGTGCAAAAGAAGGTGAGTGTACCGCAATGATGTCTCATTTCTATACCTGTACACCTTGATGCTGTGACTGGGAATGCCATATTAATATCATCAGACCGTGCCATCTGTAGCACCATGCTAACAGGCACCTGACAGGCAAATCAGGAGTAATTGCAGAATACCCCGCCACTCGGATATACACCCCTAAAATCACTGGCTACGAGGTTGGAATCACTGCAAAAGAAACAATTCAAGTCCATTGCCAGCTACGCGGATATACTGAGTGGGGGTCCATTATTTGAGAACGAAGCAACACAAAATGAATGGGAGTTCCTGAAAAAAATTCTAAGTCCAAACCAACCACCCTGTTGGCGGCTACGACGAGGCTACGGAGTGGGAGTCCCCTTGAATATGCTTGAGAACGAAGCAACACAAAAGGAATGGGAGTTGCTGAAAAAAATGTAAGTCCAAACCAACTACCCTGTTGGCGGCTACGCGGTCACGAAGTGGGAGTGCAATGGAGCATGACGCATAGTACATACAAGTAGCGCTGAGAATGTTTATTGAGGTCAATCAGCCGTGACCTCGTAGCCGGCTACGAGGTGGATAGATCGAGTGGCGGGGTATTCTGCAATTGTGCCGCAAATCAGATAGCCATACATCTTTCTTTGATTATTTTAACCTTACTAAAACCCTCTTGCTGTATGAACAGTCACAAACAGTCAAAACAATCCTCTTCCCTGCCATGCCGTTTACACTGTCTAGTTGTCAACAGTCAGATCATACTTCAAGCAAGCACTGTGACTATTCAAATTCAGTCAACTTACAAAAGCAGGCAAGTGGTAGGCACAGCTGACTTGTCAATCGCCTACAGTCAAAGCATAGCTGTATCAAGTTACATGAACTGTCACAGTTAGTCAATCCTGCAGGAAGCTCTTAACTGTTGAACAAAGTCACATGTTTGATTGTGACTGAAGTTTGCACAGAATGTATGTTTGCATAGGATGGTTAAACCGTAAATTTCAACTGTTTTGAACCATCCATATTTCAAGATACATTTACATTAGTAAAGTTTGCTTATCAAGTTGGCATTATGTGACCACAACATCATGTATTTTGTGATTAGTTATTAAAGACTATGAATATTTATTGTGTGTATTGTAAAACTGATCACAATGGATGTAACAATTAGCTTGATTTAACAACAAGTATTATTTTTTTTTTCTTAGCTGCTTCTTACAACAAAAAGATTGTTGTTTTGGATTATGTGGAACCAACACCAAATGGTAACGTTGAAACATCCTGCATTTGTTTGTGATAAGTGATAGATATTTTTTGATGAGTAAACTAGATAATCTTTGCTGTGTGTAAATAAGGATTATACATGTATTACGATCTATTTGTTTTGAGTCATATCATTGCCAGATGGCATTGATACATTTAAGTCAATATTTCTGTCACTATTTCTTCTTCACATTTAGATTAGATTTGTGCATAGCTATTATTGTCTGGACTGGACCGGACCAGAATTATTTACCAGTTTTGATGAACCTTTAATAGTATATGATATTAGGTTTTGCCCTTCACCGACATATAAACACTGTATACTCAGTGTGTTACCTCCCGAGTGAAAGTTGGAAAAAATCCCTCGGGTGGGACTCGAACCCACGACCTCCTGCTTTCTAGTGCAGATGTCTTATCACTCAATAGTACTTTGGATGGCAGTGTCTTTGTATCAAATCCAAGTCAGAAGGAAAAAAAGAGCAATGTAATGTTAGTAAAATAATACATGTACTTTTTTAAAGACTTTCCAACCTTATTACTTTGAAATGTCATTAATAATTGGTTACAGTAAAGCCACTTTTATTAATTAATTCCCAATGGTGGTGGGACTGGTGGATCATGATTCCTGTCTGTTGTTTGAATGCAGGTACTCAGTGGGGTCTGGGAGGTACTTGTGTTAATGTTGGATGCATTCCCAAGAAGCTAATGCATCAGGCTTCATTACTAGGAGAAGCCATTGAGGACTCTAGACACTATGGATGGAAGGTTCCTACCGATATCAACCACTCCTGGTAAACCATAGGACAGATCCTAATACACCAAATCCTAGTACTCAATCACTGTGCACTGAAAGCTCCTAGTATTGGTAAGATTATTGTGCTAGTTAAGATTTGAAGGTTGACTCGGTGAAGTTAGTAATAATTGTAAGTTTGCCTGGCACCATGTGAAATCAAAGCTCTTTCATGTGGTCCCAAGAAAACTCAGTGCTAGTTGATTTACAAAGCATACTCCATGAAGTTTGTTCTGGTCAATAGCTGGCACTTCCGTTATCAATGGGGCATCCATGAGTGTACAGTGATTCTGTGCCGTTATTAGTCTTGACCATGTTTACATTCTTTATAACTTTGATGTTGGCTCTTAGTCAGTTCTCCCGAATGCATTTTTGTAAAACTGAACTGTTTCCTTTTTGTGGTAGAGATAGGTAAACATGCATCAATTCAATTCGTGTGCTCTGATCGTCTTCAAGAGCAGTGTTGGACTTGTGTCTGGATTCTGGTTACATTCAGAGTTAACCAGAGGCTCATTGTATTGTAATGCTTGTGATTTTTGGTACATGTAGGCACCAGTTTGTCTCAAAATGTTACCCCATTTGCCTTGGGTGAATTTGTAAAATTCCATCAAATATATGGTGGTGTTCGCAACATTATTCTTACTGCATTTAAAATTTTTTATTTTACCTAGATTTCTATGTTATTCAAAATGCTTTCAGGGAAGAGATGGTGGAAGCAGTGCAGAATCATGTCAGGTCACTGAACTGGGGTCATCGAGTGCAACTTAAAGACAAGTAAGTCTCAGAAAGACAAGTAATGATAACTTACTATAGACATCTCTTAGATAGAAATTACGGAGCACAGATTGAAACACTGATAAACTGACGTAAACTGATAACAAGACGACAATTTTTCTCCATGAAATCCAATTTTCTCAGCAGTGCTGTACACCTACATTTTTGTCAAAAAGCACTGCATTTATGAAGGAAATGTTCCAAACTTTTCGCAGGAGAGTTGAATATCTAAATGCAAAAGGCAGCTTTGTAGATGAGCACACTGTCAAGGCTGTCATGAGCAATGGAGATGAGGTAAGAATCAGTTGCTTAGAAAGAAAGTATCCGGTTTGTGAATGACTGCGTCATTCACATAATGCACCACTGACCACTAGCGCCCATTGGCTGAATACGCCACCTTGTACTACTTCCGGTTCCAATGGTTCCATGCTTCTCTGTGTGCAGTGAGCGCGGCTTCAGTTAGAATGACGTCACACTTATGAACCGGATAATCATGCAAACTGCTTGTCAAGTCTGGAGTTTCCCAGCTGCACTGCAGGCATCTTGCAAAATGTTTTCTCTTGAAATTGTGGAAATGTATTAAGATGTTTTCCTCCAGGTTTTTGGTCATGGCTAGGCAACCATATTTGTTATACCTCTGTATTGAATACTGTATTTCTAATTGGCCTAGAACTATCACGTGTTAAGTTTATAAAAAGTCATGGCACACTCCCTGGGGAAAATCACGTACGTGATATCCCACAGGGAGTGCGCTATGACTTTGTACGTACGGTACGGTGTGAAACGCTTATATCGTTGGTACCCACGATATTTTCACCATGTTTTCACGCATGAGTGGGAGCAGCGAACTAGAACACGATCAGCTGTTTCGAGCATGCGACATGCACGTGAGTTGGCGTTTGATTGTTGCGTTTACTGCTGGTTGTTTTTGTGATTTTTACATCAAAATCCAAAGAATCCAAGACAGCGGTATCACAAACAATTGTTAAATGTGGCATTGCCTGATTTCTCAAAGTTGGTATTTCTGAAATACTGAGAGGTGAAATTTCTGACACTTTTCATTCTTTGTGTTCTACAGAGAATGTTGATTGCTGGTAATATAGTCCTTGCAACAGGAATGCGACCAAGATACCCAACAAATGTAAGTGATTGCTGTAGCCAACTGCTGATAGTTGTCTAGGGTGTTGTTGATTAGAGGAAGGACATAGAATGATTTAGGGTAAATATGATTAAGTCTTTTAATTGTATACACAGGTATCAATTTGCAGCATTTTGAGTTTACATAGTATGGGTCCGTGCACAAGTACTCCTACAACGGCCAGAAAAGGAGAGTTGGGGGAGACCTAGGCTGGTTGGGGGAGACCTAGACCTGGTCCATCCACTGCATATTCGAATGATCCAAAGTTATTGAGGGCAGGGATTAGTCTGGGAGACCATCGCAAGTTAAATTTGAACGCGTTCACGCCAACGACGCCCGGCGCTCATGCAGAGATGCTGTAGCTAGTAGCTTAGGTACATTCAGGAAGTCATCCGTACTTTTGCGCGAACCAGTACAGTACAGTACGCACACGCTGTGTGACCCGTCCATGGGGCTCTCAAAAGTGGTAAAACCGTGCCCTCTTTTGTTGGCGCACGGAGCCCATGTAAGTCTTGTCCTTGCTTCCAAAGCAGTACGTGACCCTACTCATCTCATTTTCCCCTTTTTGCCCAGGTTCCTGGGGCAGTGGAGCATAGCATGACTAGTGATGACCTCTTCTCATTAACAAAATCACCTGGAAAAACGTGAGTTCAGAAGAACTAAAATTCTACAAATTGTTTCATACACATTCCTTTTCATCAGTCTTTACTTGTTTTCTATTTGTTTGAATAGGTTTGTATGTAGACATTTTTTTGACATTAATTTGTGTTTGTTTTGTATTTCTGTTTCCACAGGCTTGTCATAGGTGGAAGTTGTATCCTTTAAAGTGCCACGGCTATTAAACAAGAGAATTGACTTCATTACAACCTCCAATTGGTTGTCTGTATTTCAGTCATGCAACTCGTGAAAAATTTATCAGTTTATAAAAGCCCAAATTGAAATAAAGTAACAAAGAAAAAGTAGAAGCAGATGATCTGACTTTGAGAAACATTTCAACCAAGAAAATGACTCCAAATGCACAATGAGGATGGGAACCACTTTCCTTCAAATTAGCAATGCAAAGAAACAAACGGTTAAGATCACATGTAGTTTATTATGTGCTTTATCAGCCTGCCAATGACTCCATGCTATAAGCATTAGGAAAGTTAATTATGTTGCTCAGTATCTGAAAGACATGTATACGCAATTTAGCTTCCACACTACAAGCTGCAATCAAGCTTAACTATGAATACTCAGATGTTGCTTTAGAGTGTGCTGGTTTCCTGAAGGGGCTTGATTTACCTGTCACAGTGATGGTGCGGTCCATATGCCTCCGAGGTTTTGACCAGGTAAGTTGGATTTGTGGATAGTTTTTACATGAAGGAGCTATGAATCCCCTCCTGATTAGTCACTTGTTTCAAGCCGCTGTACTTGTGCTAACACACCCCTTACTGTCTGAGGTTTTAGATCGCAAGGCACCTGCAGTGCCACACCCTTGGCCTTTACTCTGCTTGATTGGACAAACATTGATCCATGCTTATATTTGCATTATTGATAGTACACCTACATGTATATCTGGTGCAGGATAACGCCTTATTTCTGTGATGGAAATACATTGACATGCCCAAGCGTGGGTATTTACCATAGAGCCATATTAAATTGCCAGAGCGCTAACTCGATGTACAAAGAGATGTCTGATGGGCGCATCCATGTTTGTACACAAACCTATGGAGAACTAGAAATTTTGTACGTATTTTGTACATCTATTTGCATATCTGCATTTGTATTCCATACCGGTGCGTCATCGAAGCCGATACGCCCAAAACTGAAATGCACGATCAGCAAATGAGCATTTCATTTTGCTCTACACAAACAGCGCAACGCATGCGCGTATTCGCTGCAGATGCTGTTTGCTGTCATGACGCGCTTAAGTTGTTTGCGTATGTTCTACTTGCGCGTTGCATGTAGAGTACACTTTCAAAATTCAATCCATTTCATTATGTTCTAACACGCACATGAATTTAAAATTCGGCTTCAAAGCGTCTCCGCGCGCAAGAATGAGGAGTTAGCGCTCTAGTAATTTAATATAGCTCTATGGTATGCAAACAACCTTATTCTGCCCTTGTGAAGCATATTGACACACCCATACATTACTGGTGCAGGGATTCGCCCTGATTTTTAAGTATAGAACCACGTTGACACACCAAGAACTGTGGCAACACTGTAGTTCTGGAAGTGCATTTGTTTCTTTTTTTCTCGTTTACTGCATGCATTAAGCAAATGGCAGGTATGGTCACCGGCTACATGGAGGATACCGGTATTGAATTTCTTTGGCAGTCTACACCCAAGAGTCTTGAAAGAAACAATGATGGAACAATATCAGTCAGATGGAGTGACTGTAGGGGACATGAAGAGATGGACACATTTGACACTGTACTCTTTGCTATAGGTATGAAGAAAAGGCCAGTTTTTCATTTTAGTACAATGAATGTAACGTATGACTCAATGTAGAAATAGTGGGAATACATCAGTGGATTTTTGAACAATTTTGATTGAATACATGTACACAAAAGCAATTGAAATTGTGACTAAGGAAACTTTGAAGCTTGAACATTTAAAAATATGATTGGGAAAAAAATACCAACTGCTGAATATCCTACAATGATCAGCAAGTAGGGCAGAGCTGATTTGGTTGTACAGTAAACTCCGGCCAAGTCGACATCGTACAACTCGCCAAATTGCTCAAGTCGGCTGTCTGACTAAAGTTTCGATTGTCTGTGATGCATTTCCATTGAAATATTTATTTCCAAGTCGGCTTTTATAAGTTTCACTCAAGTCATCGTGTTACTCGGTCCCCTATCCATAAAAAGCACAACAAAATCCTTTGTGTAAGTCGGCATTGGCATCGACTTCCTGCACTGCGGTTGGCAAGAAGTGTCAAGTGAAAAGTCACACACTGCTTTAACTGACGTCTGTTTTATTGGCACAGTCCGTGATCGCTGCACCGGTATGGTGTCACTGCACAGCCAAGCCAAGGGGTTTCCCTAGTACTGTATCGTGAGCATATCAATACCAGTACCCCCTCTAGGCTGTACGCATGCACTCTGTTCACATTGGGGGTCATCTTATTGAATGATGCAGTCAACACCATGCACGCATTTACTTTGTAACTGATGTACACGTACAGGTATTACTATTATGTAAACGTGGTCTCCACTATCAATACCCCAGCCCATGAGGATAACATTCAAGGATTAATTTGCTGGAAACAACTCAAGCATTAAGAAGTTAAACCAGCGTTAATCGAGCCAATTGGTGCAATGAATCATATCTGCATATAGCCCATTCATTTAAAGTCGGCAAAATGACGACTTACAGCAGGTGTCGACACAAATTTCCGGGTCCCGAGAGTGCCGACTTGGCCGGAGTTTACTGTATTTATACTAACAATAACGATCGTACCTTCCCAGACTGCTGGTCGCTATGCCCAACTTATTAATGTGAATCATTTTGTCTTGGGTCAATTCATGCAGGAAGAGATCCTCAAACAACAAAACTTGGTCTGGAAAACACAAGTGTAAAGCTTCATTCCAATGGCAAGATCCTGGGTAGAAATGAGCAAAGCTCTGTACCACACATCTACGCCATTGGCGATATATTGGAGGTAAGAAGATGGGAAATGTTTATTGAAATACCATGCCATCTTTATTTGAAGGAGTCTAGTTCTGAGTTGCATTTGGTGAGATTTTACTTTGTGTACATGTATCAATTTACATTTTCAAACTTCTTTTTATTTTTAAAAACTGGTTTCGCATTTATTTATGAAACTCTTGTGTTTTTTTGTGTCATTTGTTTGGTTGAGTATTGAAATAAAACTGGTAACATATTTACCTTCCTTTGAAGCTAATCAAGTATTAGTTGCTAGCTCATAATGAATAAGCACAGTTAGGAACTTGCTCTTTTCTCTGGACAGGGTTGTAATGAGCTGACACCGGTTGCCATTAAAGCTGGTAAGCTGCTAGCACATCGACTGTTTGGAGGAAGGTCAGAGGTCATGGATTATGAACAGGTGTGTACATGAGTCCATGACGGGGGGGGGGGGGGGGGGTTTTTGTCTGCTGAGCCACAATATAGTTTCAAATCTCAATTCCAGCAAAGATAGACAAAGGATTACATAGACGGTATTGAGCCTGCCACATCCATGACACTCGGGTAATATTTCTGGTATATTGTAGGCTTGAACGGTATTTCGGTATTACCGGATAGTCACGATTTTTTTTTAATACCAACTAAAACCGACTAATGATTCATGAATACCGAAACACCGGTGAACTCGGTATGGAATTTCAATACCGCGGTGTTCCTTCTTTTAGTGTTCAGAATCTTCGCAAAAGCCTTTCAAACAGACAAACAACCTCTTTGACATGTTTGATTCCATTCTTTGTGGTTTCAGGCATCCAGTTTCATGTCTGCATTGTCAATTACCGTTGACAGATAAGACACAGTTGTCAAGCTCGACAGAAAACCTGATACTTCGGCAGCTGCAATACCGAAAAGGCCTTTGAAGTTCTGCTAACGCCGCCGTGTTTGCAGTTTTCTTTGTGGGGAATGTTTTGATGGTCGTGACAAAAACTGGTCGTCTTAATTGCTTCTCCGTGGTCGTTTTAGAGATTTGAAATCTACATCATCAAGCTTAATTTTTGCCAAAGCATAGTTCCCAAGAATATCAGCAACAAGAAAAAAACGTGTCAATCTTGGTTATAACCGCCAAAACTTACAGGCTCCAGTCATGGAGGAAGATTCTGTGCTATATGGGTGCGAGGTGCACGTGCAAAGGAAAGGGAGTCGCCTGGATTCACATGCGATGCTGAGCAGTCTGATCCGGGGAAACGCAATATAAACGCTACGATTTCTCATCATGGGGAAAACTACAAGTACGATCTAGAAGCGTACACTTAACTTTGTTTACGGAAGCCCCCGAATACACCTGCGTCATGTGCGTGGCTGTATATGTCAGTGCATGATATGCATACCCGCAGTTCCACACTGGTTCAGCACAGAGTAGAAACATGTGCTTTTCCCCACGCACTGCATTCATCGATCTAAAACACCCTTTTAAAAGAATCTGATCGGCCATTTTAAAACCGCTTTGGTCCGTTTGAATCATACGATGAGCCGTCCAGATAAAAATCGAGAAAAAAAAATATTCCAAAAGAAAGCGTAATATCAAGCCATGATTTTTCATCGTGGGAAACCCCCCCCGTACGATCACGTAACAAAAGCCCCCCTTCGCCCGTCCTGCTGGGCCCACAAGCACACGTTGTGACACGTGCTTTTTCCCACGCACTGCATGGATCGAGCTGATTGGCCATCTAAACCGGCGCTCAAAAACATTTTCCATTCATGTTTTGGTATGATTGGTCCATTCTTTATGAAGGTCGCGGCGCCGACAACTTCATATTACAGCCTCCACAATTGCGCATGCCTAACATATGATGATTATTAAAATGACCGATCACGTGAGAAGGAGTGCAATTATTTTTTATAGGAATCCGATTTTCACATGACACCGGCGAAGCACGTAAGGAGTCACTGGTGGCCGGTATAAATTGCATGAGCCTATTGAATCACTCACAATGGATACCAACTGAAAAGCATACGTTCGCTAGGATAGGGGGATCATCACATGGTCGGCCTCAGGCATCGGTCGATGATCTGCATTATTTTTTAGTGGACCTTGTCATGTCAATGACTTACAAATTCGAACAATACAATACCACAAAAAGTAAGCTTTTCATTTTTAATAATCTGTCACAATGATATATTTTTTTACAAAATGATGGACTGATAATGAAACCATGACACTTTAGTGTTGGAGATTTGCGGCATGAAGCATTTGCGTGATTTATGCCGCGCCGGCGGCTTATCAACTCGGCACGTGGTGCCTGGTGATTAGTTGTTGTTTTTTCCCTGATAATGACTTATTACCCCACTTAACATAATACCGCGGTTTTAGTGAATAGCGCGTTTTTTTTTGTCACTGGATACTGTGGTATCGTAAATGCAATACCGAAACAAGCCTAGTATATTGTCTGGCAATGAAAGGTAACTGTTTTTTGTTTCTAGGTTGCAACCACTGTCTTCACACCATTGGAGTATGGTACAGTGGGACTATCAGAAGAAGATGCCATACAGAGATATCAAGAAGATGACCTTGAGGTAATAATAAATAGGAAGACTAAGGTATTATGGGATATGGTTTCAGAGGTCATCCCCTTGAAATCCTGTCCAAATATGCATGCATGCACAAAATGTCAGCCTATTTGTCAAACAATATTCCTCATACACAGGTTAAATTATTTCCGTGTTTGCCTGATGACTCATTGTAAGAGTGTTGTCAGTATGATTTATCAACTGTTACAAACTAAAAAATACTGATACAAAATCTGATCTGACACTTTTCCATTTCTAGAGAATAACTTCTTATATTCAGTCCACTACAAATGTATGTTGCCATGCTTTCATGTTTTACAGATGGATTATACATTCTACACATGTTTGGCATATCCTGTTGCTATTAAATACATATCTGCATTTTCAGTAATAATAATAAAGTTTTTTTTTGTGATTTTCATTGTTCAGATCTACCATGCATTTTACAAACCATTGGAATATTCTGTAGCTGACAGATCATCTGACCAGTGCTATATGAAGGTAACTATACAGGAGTCCTACTATACCTGTTTTCAGCCTCTCTTAATAGGTACAATTCACAAATGTTGCCACCAATCGTGTGTTTTTATTTATCTATAAGGAAACTAAGTTTACTTTGTTGAAGTGGTAAATGCGGTAACATTGCACTAAGAGTAGCAGGCCTGTTCCCTGACCTGAGACGGTGGTTCATGTCAACATATACAACATGTGAGATGCGTATGCTTATCATATCAGATGCATATCCTGTTAAAGGATGTTTGCTGTGCACAAACGGCATCGTGCCAGTAGTGTTTGTACATCACTAGGCCAAGTGCGGACAAGTTGAAAAAACCCCAAAACAAACAAACTCTTCCCCCAAGTCCCCGCCCAGTTTACCAGCATAAGTAAGGAATGATTTCTTAAAAAATGAATTTTCTCATTGTCTTATTGTCCATGCAGGCAATATGTTTACGGGAAGGAGAGCAAAGGATCCTGGGATTGCACATAGTAGGACCCAATGCTGGAGAGATAATACAGGGTTTTGCAGTAGCCATCAAGTAAGTTGATGTATGGTGAGAATTTGCCAAATGGTCTGACCAACCTGCATGATCCTGCCCAGCCCTGCCCCACCCCACCTCTCATTCACTGCCCCTCCCACTTTCCACAGCCTACACTGCTGCACCTAGGAATGCCCCTTCCTAATCGTACTACACTCATGTCCAGCCTGTGCGACCCTGCGTAAGATCTTGCCCTTACCTTGCCTCACTATATGCCTCATTCCATCGTTTAGCAATGATTGACTGCTGTGATGTGGGATAATGATGTTTTGAAAACCCAAGGGGTACATAGCACCCGAGGCGAAGCCCCTGTTTCGTTATAACACTGTCATGGATTCTTTAGATTTAGATGTAAAAATCACGAAAACAAACAGCAGTAAACACAACTTTCATGACAATCGCACATCAACTCACATGCATGTCGCTTGCTCGAAACAGCTGATCGTCTGCTAGTTCGCTGCTCCCACTCATGTATGAAAACATGGTGAAAATAGCGTGTATCCCATATCACAGCAGTCAACAATTGTTTTGTTAATAGTCATTTTTATAGACTGAACTCGTGGCCGTTCAAGAAAGTATCCAAGGCTAGATATAACAAATATTGTTATATAATGGTATAAGATGGTTCAATATCAATAGTATAGTGACCTGATGGACTGTGTGGAGTACATCCCCTCATGTACCATGGCTGCATCAACTGGATCAGTCTCAGAGACACTTGAATATGTTTTCTTCTCTGCTTTGCACAACACGGCTAGAATAGGCCACATGCCAACATGCCTGGAATGCAGATTTGCATTATGACCCAAATATTTAACTTCAAAATTAGAAATGCGTAGGGGT
The DNA here is from genome assembly GCA_029964075.1 of Patiria pectinifera. Classification (NCBI taxonomy): domain Eukaryota; kingdom Metazoa; phylum Echinodermata; class Asteroidea; order Valvatida; family Asterinidae; genus Patiria; species Patiria pectinifera. The sequence continues at coordinate 7,545,220 of CM057147.1, read as the reverse complement.
GTCAAAGTGAAGAATACAAAACTGGTAAAACAGTACGTTACTCCTCCTATTGTTACTTTTTATTGACTCAAACAGTCATCAAAGGTAATAGCATTTGCATCCCTTGGTCATATCAAATCATGCCTAGAGAAGAGAAATCAATAGTAGTTATGTGATTGTGTATTTTGCAGATGTGGTGTGAGCTACAGACAGCTAGCATCCACTGTGGGTGTTCACCCAACCTGTGCAGAAGAGCTTGTCAAGCTTCATATCACAAAGCGGTCGGGACTAGACCCTACAGTCACAGGATGCTGAAGTTAAGCCACTCCCTTCTCTCATCAACCCACCTCTAGTTTTCATAATGAAATTGGTATTATGTCATTTTGTAATCAACCAAAAAATATTGACTTCAAACTATAGGTCTGTGGAACATGTGATTTGTGTTTCTTTCCTAGTTTCCTGTGGACCAGAAGGGCTGCCAAATATGACATTTTTTGGTCTATAGCAGTGGTTGATTTATTGACATCTTTTCACACGATGTAAACACCTTGATGGCCTCTTAAATGAAAATATCAACATCCAATCATGACTCATACAAATCAGGCAACATCGCTGTCAGAAGGAATTATCAAACCATTCTTGGACTATTTTTTCCCCCCATTTTTCATTGAAACAGTGAAATTGTATCTCCTTTTATTATAATGAACATGTGACATTGCTCCATTCAAGATCTGCTGTGCACTCTGAGTTTTGGGAACACTCAGCAGCCACAGACAGTTTCATGGGCACTGTGGATTTTTAGTCTTTTTTGTAATTATGTACCCTTTTGAACATCGTCTCGATTAAATAGTGAAAAGCTATCATAAATTATGCATCAGGAATTTGGAAAAACATTTTAAAAGTTTAGAGGTGTGGTGGGAGATAGGAGGAGGGAGTCTTTTTTTTGTGTAAAATAAAAAAGTAATCTGCATGATTGTAGGGTGTTAAGCCAGTCATTACAGCTGTTATACAGACACATTAAGGTTGCAGGTAGCTCTGGATCAAGTAGTTTATGCTCACACCACGCAAAGCTACAAGTCTATTGTATTATTGAATCATACCATCAAATATTCGGACAGGATGTGTCCATATTGACAATAATTACTGAATAGTTGCCAGTCATGATGAGTCATTGACAAGGCGATTAAATCCTGAGCTCATTTGATTGTATTCAGTCTGGGCAGGTGACTGGTCTAGCGCCCTCTATCATGTTCCTGTCTCGATGACAGTCTTTCCTTAAACCGAAATACGGTGGGTTAGACTTGAGGCGATTATGACAGGGAACAATGAATATTCATGCATTTTGCTTGGAACCGTTTATATGGCTATCAGCAATGCAGTACATGTATTTTGATTTAAAAATTATGCAATTATGCCAGAAGATGATTACACCAAAGGATTATAATTTATTGATAATGAATGAAAAGTGTTTGCACTTTCATATTCAAATTTTATTTAGATTTATTCAAATTTTGGGTTTTACTTGAATTGTGTGGCTTTGTTCACTACATTTGTTTGATTTGTTGTGAATAAATGCTGAAATTGCTGAATAATAATGCTGTGTTCAATCATTCATGTTTTTTTCTAAAGATGTGTATTTTTTCTAAGAGTGACCTTTGAAACTCGTTCATAGCGTTCACGTAATTGATGACATTCAATTTAATTAGTTGACAAAAAGTAATTGATGTTCGATCTCATAGACACAGCAAAGAATAGAGAGCCAATATGTTACCTTTCTGTGCCGAGAATGGCATGGCATGCTCTCTATGAGCTCTTGTCCTCTTGCAGCAATTCATTTCTTGTGCCAGTTGGAGAGAAGGAGAAGCATTTCTACTTTTGGTAAACTTAAAAATATAAAAGAGGATTCTAAAGGAAGCACACTTTTCTATTAAAAGAGCTCTTGGAGCTCTGTAAAATGTTTTAAGAAATGATTTATGTTAAGAACCTCGAAGAGCTTACGTTTAAATGTTGATGCACTGAGAGCTGTTTGTATGGGTAATGTTCGCCTAGTGTTAGAGTACTGTGACGTCTGGCATTCAAGTCTCACACGTAAACAAGTCAGTGACATAGAAATAATACAAAAAGGGTGTGTATGTTCATACTGGGGGAAAAATACACCTCTTACAACAATGCACTCGAGGTCTGTAATATTGACTCACTGGAAGACAGAAAGATAACCACTTTTGCAAACTTGCTGTCGGGCTCTCGCTAAACGAGAACAATGTCATTATTTTCTTCTAAACTGTGCCTTGGCATGTCGTGCCAACACATTTTCTACTTTCCCTGCTGGAACGTCTCGTTTACAGAACATTAGTCCCCTAGCCATTAGTTTATTAAGCTTTTAATTTGGGACTTAAGAATGTGGTTTTTTGTGTTTTCTTTTGTAGTTTGTTTTCGGTTCTACATTTTAACTTATTCAGTATGCATGAATTTTAATCACTCACTCAAGCAATATTTTAAAAGGTAATATACAATTTTTACGTTATTTTTGTAATCAATCTTATACTCAATACTTTTGTCAATCAATCTGAATTTGTATATTAGAATTTAATTAAAATGTCGTTGTCACAGTTTTAAATATAAGTTTTCCCGGCTATTTTAAAACATTTTTTGTTCGAATTCACCGATTCGTACATTCAAATTCGTTTGGCAACATCGATTAAATGCACTTCCCATGTTTAATTTCGCTTTTGTCAAACAATTTCAAATTTAATCCAAACAAATTCAAACAATGAGCACGCATTTTCGCACAGGAGTATTCGATTTCGTCTCGCCTACGCCGAATCGTGTTATTGAGAAATCAAATTCGTCTAATGCCACACAATTTAAACATAATTTTGTTCAGTTTCGTCATACTTCATATCGATGTCTTCAAAGGCATGCATGCCTCTAATAAGAAAAAGTCTTTACTTTTGGATTTCCTTATTTCTTCATAAATGTCTCATTTCTTTTGATATTATCTTCTTAACTTGTTAGACTAAATATTTTAGGCATATTACACGGGAATCGATGGGCTATCGATTCGTGCCGTTTGACATTTCGACGGTGTTTTCACGAAGTGACAAAAACCTCAATATCCTACAAAAAGGTCATCCCGAGATAATCGCATGTGGAGTTAGCCCTTTTTTTCAAACGCATTTTCGACTAGTTTGTAGTTATAGATGTGGGACATTTTTGCATTGTCAAGTATCGTATGCTTTGTTCTTTGCTAAGTCAAAGTTGTTTGTTTAAAGTCCCTCTTAATTAAACAGTTATTCATTAATAAACATTAAGAAAGATATTCTTCACTTCGATCTCCGAATGCTGCCATTCCACAACAGCCTAGACGAATTTGATCTGTAATGACGAATATTTTCGACACGATGACTTATGAGGGTGACCAAACATTGACATTGAATGACTAACTTGATTTTGGCAAAAGCGTGTCATTTTTTTTGCTTGGACAAAATTGAATGTCAGAGTTAGTGAATTTGAAAGAAAATGTTTTAAATAGCCGGGAAAACCTCTAGATTTTTTTTTTATATCTATATTGTAAATGCAGGTAATGTGGCCTTGGGCGACGGTTTGTCGGGTCTAATAAACCAATCAGTTCAATTCAATTCAGTTTAAGAAACTTGAAACTGCAACTTGAAACTTCATTCAGAGAAAAACCAACAAATACATGTATGTTGACAGTACGGGTAGAGTAAAGTGAAATCTATCTTTTTTATAGCAGTTCTGTTGATCACTGCTTTGTCAAGCAGTTCTCCGGGTTATTGCAAAGTGCACTTCAGTCAAGATAAAGGCTGATGACCATTACCTTCTTATTAAAGAATATGACAAACGATATCATTTTGATGGCCCAACTACCCCTACCATGTCATTATCGTATGTATATTACACCAGGATGGAGCTAATAGACCAATCTAACCATCAGTCTTCGTATGCATTTTTTCTTTGGCAGCGTAGTGTACTGGACGTTGAAAAACTCGAGAGAGGTGATTAAGAGTTGAGGTTTTATTGCAATCGTTTTGTGGCTTCACAACAGCGCATCAATCACAAACTGCAATCAGTTTTCAAACCCTGATACCTGTCTTGGAGGTAATTACACAATAATAATTGTCTTGGATGCGAATGCTCACTTAAGAAAGCAATATTGCCCCGGGTTATATATTCTGAAAGTGGATCATTAAGCAGAACAGTGTCCCTAAATGATCAAATGAAATGACATCAAAAGTGGCAATATTCTCAGGTCGGGAGTATAAAACTGGTTAAAGTCAGTTTGAATCATATTCAGCACGACCGCGGCATATTTTTTTGTCACAACACGTTGTTTTGTAAAATCGTTGGAGAGACATTGCCATTTCAACTCGTTCAGAGAGGGAAACATTCTCAATTCAAAATGACATGAGGAGGCATGACTTATTTCTGTGACGGAAAGTTTCTCTGCATTAGCGAACATTGATTTTGCAGATTAAGTTTCGAAAAGACTTTATCTGCATCCGTCGAATACTGCGCAAACTCCTTAGTAGGAGATCCCTCGTCTTTGTCATCTGCATTTTGACACCATACAACCAACAACAGTATTGTGGAACTGATTGATACCTCAGCCGTCAATTATCATGGAGATGCAAGATGAACAAGCAGTATTGGAGATAAAAATGATCGTGGCAATCGTCCTTATTGGTGTATACATCATAAGCATCCCAGTCAACGCCTACATGTTTAGAGTGCACAGACAGTATGGTCGGCAGACAACTTTCAAGTTCCTGATCAAGACACTATTGATAACTGATCTGGTTATTTGCCTAACTAGCATTAGTAGACTCGGAGTAATCGTCTACATGTGCTTGGTTGCACGTTTAAACATCGGAGATGGTGTTATGATTAGTATGATTCTTACTCAGACAATCAAGGGACAATCCATGTGTGCGGCGGTAGTAATCGCAGCAATTGCTGCCGATCGTTATGAGGCGATATGCCGACCTCACAGACGATCGCTGACCATCGTAAAGATCAGGCGTGTTGTCCTGCTCATAGGAATCGCATCATTGGTCTGGATTGTTGGTGACACCGTCGGAACAATAAAAAGTGAGTTATGGCAGAGAGTCGCTGTGTTTATCACTTCAGCTGTATTCGCCATCATTTTGATCCTGGTAGCCTGCGTGTACATTAGAATCTGTGTACAGGTGCGAGACCGGGCCAAAGTGCGCGCCAATAAACGGAATTGCCGCACGTGTACCTCAATCGTGGCTCTTCGGAGAAAACAACCTATAAGCAACCTAGAAATCATTGCATCTACAAGACATGCAAACAGTCATTTGGATGGCAACCTAAGTATGGAAAATGCCGACAATGTTGCAGTATTGGGATGGGCCACGCCAATCATCCAGGTTATATCAGCCCGTGACAAACTCGTAGGTTCCTCATCGATTCATTCCCTTCAAGAGTCTATCAACTCTTCACTAACAGAAGCCCTTGGACCTTCAACTTGTGTTGACAATACCACACAAAACATCTCAAACATGGACAACACCAACGCTTCTCCAACACAATCAGCTGGACCATCAACGTCCACACAAAACACCATGAACATGGACAACTCGAAGATGCGACATCTAAAAGAAACGTCAACTAGGACACAACGGTGTTCTGACTGTAGAGTTAATGAACAAAATGTTGCCAAGATATCCATGATGTTAATCCTAACTACAGTAATTCATATCATATCTTGGTGTCCATCACTGGCATACGATTTGGTGTTAGTTATACACGAACCGCCACCAAACAGCACAATTCACATTGCTATGTGGGTATTAGATCATTTGTGTTATGTGAATGTGGCTTTGAATCCGTTCATTTATGGTTTGTCCAATAAGGAGTTTCGGCGGGAATGTCGGTGTGCCATCAGACGTGATTTTGGAGTTTAACAATTGGGACTTTGCATGGTTGAGCTGCTCGAGCGGAATTTGCCAGCTCAAGCTTGTTATAATTCTCACGTAGGCTCGATCTAGCTAAGCAATCTACATGTACATAATTATTAACAACACTATATAAACAACCTTTGTTTTGCCACCATAGCGACCGTTTGAGCCAATTTTCGGCTAAACTTTGACAGATTTTTGTTGAAAAACGAGTTTGACAGACAATTTGACAGAATGGATTTTCTTGACAGATTTCTGGCAAAATTCTGCAAAAATGGTTGCACTGCGGATTAATTTTCATGACGGTTTACCACGTCATGAACAGTTTAATACTTCCGTAGCCCCTCCACGAATACCCAAGGAAGATGACAGATAACCACGGATGAACTGAGGATGAATACGATACTCTCACGGTTTATCACGAATTTCAAACCGTGGAGACCCGTAGCTCCAAACCGTGAATGTGGGACTGGGGCTTAACTGTATACGTGACGAGCACTTTATTCACTAAATCCTGGTCAAAAATATAATCAGCGCATGTAGGCCTATCCCAAGTAAACTTTATCTTCGAAATCGATGACAATGCTGACCTTTTACCGAAAGTGCAATCCACTTTTTTATGTCAACCAAATTACAAACGGTAATTTGTCAGTCTTAATCATATGCAAACATCACAAAGACGTATACCTGGCAGACACGCGTAATTAAAGTTCTTGGCATGATCAAGGGCTGACATTTTGAAGTGTTTGATGCAGCACGGCAGTCGTGGTTTTGAGTGCAAATCTCTCATTTCAAATCCTACACAGCAACCGTTGCAAGGTATACGCCCATGTCTTTGCTGGATGGAGCAGAAAGTTGCGTCGGATGGTTAGTGGTACCGCGCCTCCCTGTTCAAGGAAGATGTGTGTATATGCAGAAAGACTCTTGGTCAAGCAGTATCTATACGGCAATCTTCAGGACGTTGGTTTGATCTGCTCATCCATACAGCTACTTTTACACCATCACAACATATTTTGGTGTGAAACGCGACTGGTTCACTTTTTTTTCAACCACACTTGCTCCTACTATTGCCTATAACCAATTTCCACTGCGATCTTACCAGTGACAATAATAACATACATTTGGATAAAGTGGAATTTTTGACACTCTGTGAACGTTTGGTAAGCAGATAAAAGGGAATGGAGATGGACGAAACGCTACTAAGTGTCCGGAAAACGGTAGCTACAATTCTGCTCGTTTGCTTTGTAATAATCATACCGATCAACTGTTTCCTTTTGAGGGTTTTTAGCCGGTTTGGACGACAAACGACATTCAAATTTCTCATAAAAGCTCTACTGGTCAGCGATTTAGCTATCGGTGTTAGTATCGTTTGTGAGTTGATTTTGATCATGTATATTTCCCTGTACGATCCCAATGAGTGCCGAAATTGCCGAAATGTCGAAGGTGTCATCACAGATCAGGTGGTGGGAGGATGGACAAAATGTTCGGCAGGTGTCATATCGTTCGTTGCAGTCGACCGCTTCCAGGCTATCTGTCGCCCTCATAGACGGTCGCTTACGCTCGCTAAGGCGAAACTTGTTGTGGGACTCTTACACTCTAAAAAAGAAGTGTAAATTTATGCTGTGTAAAACTGTTGTGTAAAAAAATTGTGTCATTTCTGCCCAATATTGAGCAAAATGAAAATTTCGCTTGTACCTCCTACTTGTGTCAAATGTGTTACACATGAAAAGGGTAAAATAGTACCCAACATTGACTACAAGTCCCAGCAGCACAGGCAAAAAGTTAAAATCATGGTATTATTACCCAAGTGATGGGTTAAAGAAACTGTATTTACCCCACCACTGTGTAGCAATTCTTTCATTGTACACATGGAAGAGTAGAATTTACCAAGACATTAGTAAAATGTTACCACTGTAGTGGGTAAACTGACGCACGTGACAACGTTTACCCAATATTGTGCACGTGTCATCACTCATGTACAAGATGGCCGCCGCTTGTGAGACCTTCAACAATTTGGGGATTTTGAAGACATGATTTCTTTGTTCCGGGTAAGTCAGTGAAATGAATTTCAGTGTTGTTTCCTCCAAATGCGATGCTGATGTATGAGGATTAATATCGGGGAGATTGGAGAAGTGACATGCTTACTATTTAGACATTTATTTGCAACTTGGACGTCACGGCTCTGCCAACCACGCTTCCATGCACATGATGCATGCGTTTCATGCACCGTATAGTGAGTGCTCTCAGATCTAGAAACACGGAGTAAAGTGACAGACATTTGGGGAATTGTTTTTGAATGAGTTGATTGAGGGAAATTCTAATACCCCTGCCCATCATTTAGCCCACGTTCCTCGTAATAGTCCTCATGCATCAGCACCATTTTTGGGGAAATATCATCTTATTCATTTTACTGACTTTCCAACCCTGCAGGACTCAGTTATTGAAATCCCTCGCGATTGCTGTCTCTAGCATGCAATTCACATTGCGGAGTTCAAAGTTGAATAAAACCGCAAGGATCAATAACAAACGTACACAACTACTAATTTAAAAACGACCCAAGTGATGGGTAAATTTAGAACCCAACAGTGCAGGGTAAAAATTAGAACCCAATATCTGGGTAAGAAACTGACACAACACTTGGGTAAAAGGAGGGTTGGGTAAAGTTTACCCAATAATTGAGTAAAAAGGGAACATGGTCGTCACATGGGTAAACTTTCTTACCCAACTTTGTTGTGCAAACACGTAACACAATTACGGGTAAAAGTTACACTGAAATGGGTACTTTTCTACACTTTAGCTGTTGTGTAAAAAAAGTACACAAGTTGACGACCATGTTCCCTTTTTTACCTCGAAAAGGTGTATTTTTTATATTGAGCAAACTTAAAAAAGTACACAAGTTGTCGACGATTGTCCTTTTACTCTCAGCAAGTAGATGTTTTATTTATTTTTAGAGTGTAGGAATTACAACTCTGGTGTGGATTGCTGTAGACATTTACGGAACTTTTGAGGTCGATTCCTGGAAAGAAAATACCATATACCTGGACATAGCTCTGTTCACTTTTATTCCGATACTAGTAGTTGTTTTGTATGTACGAATCTGCAAGCGGGTTCGGGACCGAGCTCGAGTCAGAATGCGGCCATGTACATGCCATGTATCGAGTAAGATGAGAGCAAAGAATGGACCCCAACCGCAACAAATCCGTGCAATGCCGAGACTCTCAAGTACTCATGGGGCAAATGACAACGGCAGGGCTCACATCATTTCGCAACCGGTAGCCATTTCAACGGATAAGAATTCAACCGTCAAATTGAATCACGATTCGCCAGGAACAAGCAGCGCCCAACACTCGGCGCAAGAAACTACCCCCAAAGCAGTCAGTGCAATACCAGGAGTTTCAACTATCTGCGCCAAAGAGGACACGGTGTTGACCAATGAGGTTGAGACTCCAATGACTTTATCTCCTAGATCCCAACAGCGCTGTAATTGCGGCGGCCCGCAGCAACACTTAGTAGCCAAGATTTCAGCCATGCTGATTTGTACCACCATCATCCATTTAATTTCTTGGTATCTGCCCGTGTCATTCAGTGTGGTGGAGGCAGTGTATGGTGGAGATTTCTCAAAGAACAGCAGACTTTATGTAGCGTTATGGGCAGTGGATCACTTGTGTTACGTGATCCTGGCGCTGAATCCCTTCATGTATGTACTGTCTAACGGAGAGTTCAGGCGAGAATGTCGGGAAGCTTGCCAAGCTGCGTTTCAATGCTGCAAGAAATAATGCGTATACAAGGGAAGAGTATTACAGACTAAGTATGTAGGATGAAACTCATTCTAACTTGGGTATAGTGACTTTTCCATGCCAACAGACGAAAATATTAAACGTTATCAAACATATTAAGTCATCCTGGCCTTTGCAGCCTAATGAATTTTTAGGTGTTAAGTGTGAAAATATAAGATGCTCTTGGATTAATTCTCAATGGGCAAGATGTGAAGAGCAGTGTGTAATAAAAATGAACCGTTTGACTGAATTTGTGATTTTTTTTGCCAAATGGGGCCCAAGTAGTTCTCATCCATTAACTCTCTAAAAAGGCCCCCCTAACGTTATCACTTTTTGTTAATTTTTAAACCTATTTTCATCTAGGTTTAGAAAATAGGTGTCTCAAATATGTAATCGTGAAACTTATCTTCCAAATAATTATTGACAAGGTAGGCCTATTAGATACAATACAATTAACGTAATTGTAGCAAGTTTAGATGTAGTGCCAATTGGCTTCTGATAGCGCCCTCTTTTTTTTGCTGGTCTCAGAGGGCCAGCCTATCGTCCTCTTTGCACATCCATGCATCTAAGTGACTGACTCACTAGCCTTTCGCCAAGGCCACCTGGCTTAGAGCGGCGAAGCCGCGAAAAAGCGAAGCGACGGCAAGCCAGCGTTCGCCACTCGTGCGTGTGGTCTCCGCTCCAGTCACTCCTAATAATGCCGGTTAATTATTAAAGCCACGATGGCCTTGGCTAAAGGCTACTGAATCACTGACTGCCAAACTCGGTGTCACTTGAGAGTTAGGGTGGTCGTTGGCTGAAGCGAGCGTGGCTAGCTGTGCCATTGTGTATTACCCCGTAACATTGTGTAAACCAGATGCATGAAAGTGCTTCCAATGTATGCATGGGCTCCGTGCGCGAACAAGAGAGGGCGCTTTTTACCTTCTTCGGCCATTTCTATCGATTGATTGGCGCGATGTCAAAGGCCATTTGAGACAAACAATGCGCCTTGTCACAGGTAATGAATGCGCAGTTGGAACTCCGAAAAAACTTATTGTGTGCACCTGGGACCAGCTTTCCTTTGTAGCTTTTCTTGGCTGGTCTTGTTTTTACATTTTTGTATTGATTATTGATTAGGCCTAACCATTTTTTGTTTCAATAATCATTGCTTTTGGTGGTGTTTTTACGAAAACTGTTTTAAGATCATTATTTGAATTGCTTGCTGGATGACGGGAAACGAAAACACCAAAGTTTGGATGAAAACAAGAGTTAAAGACCTGATTATAAAGTAAACAAAAAAGAAAAGAAAACGGAAGTTATAAAAAGTATGTAAATACACACCGAAAAGAAGACACAAAGATTGAGTGTGTTGTTTTTTTGTTACAAATATAATTATATTCCCATTTACTGAAAAAATCATTTAGTACAATATCATTAGGTTTTAAAGAAATATTACGAAACAGTGTAATGATCCGAAGATGGGACAACTTTGACCACTCATTCAATTCAGAGAAACTGAATGGAACAAGTCTACAAATGTTGAAGATAACATTTTCAAAATAAAATCAGTTCCATTTTTTTTCCAAGGAAACTGCCACTCATTCAAACAAGATTGGTCATGACATAGTAATTAACCGATGCTTTCATATTTGTAACATAACTTTTGCGCAAGGAATAAAAACATTGATTTCCCACGTATAAGGCAGGGATTGTGAAAACAAAACAAAATCAAGCAAAACCGTGTGTTTGTGTTACTGTACATGTATGTACATAAAAGTGGGTATGTCTGTATGATTGATGGAACTATCATCCCAATTCTCCTGTCTCAATCTGCCAAAACCCAACACTTGCAATTAATTGATCTTGATGGTTTCAGGACTGCATACGCCATAGCACCATTATTTTTCATGGAACTTTGTGTCCCAATCTTGTTGATGGACAAAGAATGTGATGCTGTCACATGCGTAGCAAACAACCATGCCACAATCCCAAATATATTCCAACACATCAATTCATGTTAGTTAAGCAAATTGAACATGGCAGCCTTTACAGGCTAGGTACCCAACAAATGCATCGGAACAAAACATTGATACAGCAATAAACCTTTCAGATGTACATACCGAACAACTTCAAATGACATTCCTTTTAACAATATGTTTACAATTTTAAGTGTTTATAATTAGCCTACTGTAGGTATTAGAGTTGATGAATATTCATGTCAAGGCACAAGACATCATGGTAAATCTGTATAAAGTTTCCAATTTACAAAATAAACCACAATTTCTATGCATTTGGTACAGTATCACAAACATTAAAACTTGTGATCAAGGTCATAATCTTTCTCAGCATAGAACACACACACAGGCACTAAAAGACTCGTACAAAATCTTGGAAAGTATTGCTGAGTTAGAGTTTCAGGGCAATTTTCAGTTTGGAAAAAAATCGTTGCAATCTGACGCCACTTTTTTCTTCATATAACATCTCAATTAAGGTTTTTCATTGCAAAAATGATGATAATACATGAATCGTGGACTGAAAAACTTTCCAGTTTTGTTAAGAAATACTTAAAAAAAATTCTGGACTCTCCATAGACTTTGTACACAATCGCAGAAGTGGCGTCGATTTGCAACATTTTTTGCTTCAGATGTTTTGATCCAGGATATTCAAAAGTAAATTGTTCTGTTAACGACTCAAACAGAAGACTTAGATATTATGCACAGTTCCGTAACAGAATTGGTTTCAATGGCTGCATATATTTTGTATTTTGTCTGTGTGCAAACAAAGAAATGCTTAAGTTCGATGTAATAATATCTGAGTACATATACCACACTAAAATAAACATTTAAATCAGTGAAACCCATAATTTCAACACTCTCACCAACAATTTAAATCAATAAATGCAGAAACTTGGTGTTTTTTTCTTGGTTTTTGTTGTTGTTGTTTGTTTGCTGTTGACAATCAGCATTGTACTATGAAGTGAAAAAATAGTGTGTGCATATATCTATGTGTGTTCACAAGTTGATCGCCCGGCGAGGCGGCATTGCAGACTCCCCTGCAAAGCGGGCAAGAAGCCGCTGCTCGCCTGCGAAGCAGGTCAGGCAAACAAGCTCTATGCCCCGCAAACATATGATTAATCAAGCTTTTCTATTCAGGCTTGTCTTCAAAATTGCTTGGTGCCTGTGTGTTTGGTTGATCAATTTTATTAACTAGGGATACAAGGAAAGTGATCAGGGAACAACTAATTACCATTTAAAACATACATTGCAATTAGGTATTTGAAAATAAAGTTTTTCTTCATACACATATATATTTGATCCTATAACACGTTTAAGCAATTATATCCAGAAACATTTCACTTGGATCTGGAACTCAATGGAACTTTTCTTTTACAGGTCCGCTTCAAGTCCAGACATGACATATGGGCTCTGTTCACAAGTACCCCCTCAACGGTAAGAAGGGAGAGTTGGTGGAGACCACTGGGAGAGACATTTGAATGCATTGCCGACGATGCCCGACACTCACGCAAAGATGCTATGGCTTTGTGCACATTCAGACTGAAATTAGATGGCTGGAGCTCAGAAGATTCCCCCCTCTTGTTCACACACAGAGCCCATACAGCCAGTCTTTGTATCGTCCCAATTAAAGCAATGTAAGACCTTAGGGCACAGCAATTTAACAACACCTTCATTCAAAAAAGAAACCGTCTATTCGAAAACTAGAGGTGAAAAGTTGCTTTCAGAGAAATACATGCTATTTTACCTACACTATGGTCAAAACTCAACATATGTTTGTGGATTCTTTTTGCCATGCACCTAACATGAATTTTAATTTATTTTTGGGGGAACAATGGTTTCATCAACAAAGCTTCAAAATACAGTTATGATTTGTGTAGTACCACACGAAAACAATGAAATGAATGATGGACGGATGATGACTCGCTGGCCAATATATTCAGGATGTCGACCATTACAAATTAAATGTAGCCTCTTGGAGGCAAATGCTGGCCAACAGTATTGAATATCCTTGTATTACCTCCATTCAGTCAGGTATACGTAACTGACCAATTAGGTATGTGTATGACTAATTTCTCTTTTTAATCAAATAGTTCAAAGACAGAGAGCATGCACATGTGTATCAAATAGGGCTTTGGGAATTTCCTGTTTTTAAATATAGAGTACTGTCACAAATATAAAACATAAAGCATACAACTTTTGGCGACAAGCAACAAAGAATTTTTTTGTTATTTTGTTCATAATGTGTTAATCAAGAACCACATGTAGGCACTGGTAATACATGTATATATGTACACACCCATGATCTATTCAAACACTCATTTCGACAAAATCATGGAATAGTCTCATCTGATAAAAACTTTCCACAAAGAATTTCACTTAGGCCAAAAAAAGTACTTCTGCTTCTGATTACAAACTTTTCAAAAATAGGGTAGGTAGGTCGGACATTCCATCATGCCTTTTTTGGCAAGTGCGCGACGCGGCGCGAACCAGTACAGCATTGCTACGCACATGTTTTCATCACAGCAAATCGCGCAGGGAATTTGCAATCGCGCCCGATCGAAGGGAACTTGTAAAAACAACAGAGGTTTCGTCTCAAAAATAGCGAATGTAAGTAAGCAAACAAATAAATATAAGCATTTTCTACGTGAAAAGTTTGTTGAGAGGAATTACTGGGAGACAGAAAAGACAATCAGGTTTTTTTTTTTAAACTTGCCGATAACAATTTTAGGGTTGTGCCGTAAAAATAAGGTCGGTAGGGTAACCGGAAGCAGAATTATATTATTTTTTTTGCCTTATTAGCTGAACAATAAAATCACCAAGTGCCATGATTGTTGGTTGGCATATAAAAAAGAACTTTGTTATGACTGGGTTATTTTTCTCAATTATCGCTGATATCTTAAACTATTATAAAAAATACATTTCTTTATATGCCATGATTGACTTTTAGGAAATATGCAACAATGAAGCTCTTTTTGCAGCCGAAATAAAAAAAATTAAAATCATTTTATTTCAGGAGAAGACTGTAAACTCAAAAGAAAAATGTGCGCTGCAATTTGTTTAAACCAAAAATTACAACCACCACCTTGCTTTGCACCATCTGATATCTTGTATCTACACAGAAGCCTATCAAGATCATCAATCATACATTCATATTCTTTCTAAGTGACAATGAATGGCAAAGAATGTCTGACAGCGTCCGATGCATTAAATCATACAACATTTTCTACCTACGCTAGTTATATTTTACCACCTGTATTGCAAGTGGTGGCCAAATCTGTTGACATAAACAGTGATGTTTGTACATACCATTCGCAAGGCAATGGAAATATCCATAGGCAATTGACCAATGTGTTCTATGAGCGAAAGACATGCACTGCGCGGATGATATACTGACGACACATGGGGCATTCAGCCAACTGTTTGCCACACTTTGTACATGTGACCATGTGACCACACTCTAACAGCACACAATCGATAGGAGAGTCCATACAGATCTTGCATATTTCGTTTTCATCAGGCTCCACTGTAGCTGGTTTGGGTTCTGTGAGAAAACAAGTGAAAGAAAAGAGCTTTCAATACCACCGCACTGGTAATGTGAATTCAAGCTTTGCTTGATCACTGCCTGCTAATGATTGTTAATTATACAACTGACATCACCACAATCTCAAAAACCATCTCTTTAAATGACAGCAATTTGATTGATCTGATTCAACACTTTGAGACCAAGTGGTTCAGATATGTAATGGCAGGTCAGTGTCAGTGTCAACCAGTGGCATAAATCTGTGCCGGCCAGTTGGGCTGGGGGGGGGGGGGTGGGGGAGGTAGGGGCTGGACACCACATTACACTAGGGGGCGCTGTTCAGGATATAGATGTATATCAATATGTATACCTGCTCTCACATCAAAACGGCGCATTATAAAAGCTTTTGTACTTTGCTTCTCCACTTTTCAGTGCTATGGAATACATTTTGGTCGCTGGAATGTTTAAAAAAATACCTCAAAATCCGCATTTTTTTTTCTAATCACGAAAAAGTGGAGGGGGGGATAATAATAATAATAATTATAAAGAAATTTATAAAGCGCAGACAATCGCAGAAAAATCCATCTCAAGGCGCTTAAACAAATAATAAACATACAAACTGTAATATTGAAGTTAAGAAAACTAATTCCAATAAAACCTTAAGACAATACAAAATCAATTCCAAAAGCTGCATGGGGGATTACAATCTAAAATTTAAAAAGCGATTTACAACACTCAAGCAAACATACTATATAAAAACAGGAATAAAAGGAATTTGCCGATAAAATACAACCATCAAACTTTTATACATGGAAAACACCAATAATATTGATATTACTAATTCACTACGTTAAAATACTGTTTAAAAAGATGAGTCTTTAGACGACTCTTGAACAAATCAAGTGTCATCGAGCCCTTGACAAATGATGGCAAACTGTTCCAGAGAGAGGGAGCGGCAGCACTGAATGCTCTGCCACCGTACGTGGAGGTCCGTGGAGGTGGAGAGGGTGCCTGCAACATCACGAGCGATGCAGACCGTAGTTGGCGAGTGGGCCGATAACGATGTACCAGCTCCTGTAAGTAGGATGGTGCCAGTCCGTGCACTGCTTTAAATGTGAGGATGAGAGTTTTGTAGATGATTCGCTGTGACACTGGGAGCCAATGAAGTGATTGTAGGATTGGGGTTATGTGTTCGCTTCGCTTGCAGCGACACACTAATCTGGCTGCAGCATTTTGCAGACGTTGCAGTCTCTGTATCTCATTGGTCGGGAGGCCAATGAGAAGGCTGTTGCAACTATCCACAACTATCCACAAAAGGGATGATTCAATAGCCCATCCCCCCGGGTAAAAAATGGGGGGGGGGAGGAGATATAACCCCCCCCCCCCAGGGATTTACGCCCCTGAACCCAACATATAAACTTCGAATTTGAACACTTTTTGATATCTCCACTGAAAGTGGCAACAAAAGGAGATGATATCGGTTCAATGTTCAGTGTGCAATGAATTGATTCTATTGACAGTAATTCAAGCAATGAATTCTGCAGTCAGAGTTACAAGGCTATCATGTGCAGCAATAATACATCACTGGAAATCCTAGTACTGAAAAAGAATCGATTCAAGTCTTCAATTTCCTTTGATATTTCCTGATTGTCTACAAATCACATACAGTCTACTCACCATTGGAATCAGTACTTGCTACAGCAGAAGCTTGTTCTGTGCAACAAAAAAGAAACAAACATCATTCAAAAGAAGAAACAAAGTAAAGATCAAGTTGAAATTGTGGACAACTTCAAATTTCCAAGCAGCTATTGTTCAACCAGCTAGCCAGCCAAAATAGCCAGCCAGCCAGCCAGCCAACTAGGGAGCCATTCAGCCAGCCAGCCAACTAGGGAGCCTTTCAGCCAGCCAGCCAGACTGCCAGCTAGCCAATTGGGGAGACTGCCAACCAGCCAATCAGCAAGCCAGCCAGTCAGCCAACCAACCAACCAGCCAGCAAGCCAGCCAATCAGCAAGCAAGCCAGCCAATCAGTTACACTGCCAGCCAGCCAATCGGCCAGCAAACCAGCCAGCAAGCCAACCAACCAGCAAATAGGCGAGCAAGCCAGACCAGTGCAGACAGCTAATCAGCAGGGGAGCCAGCCAGCCAGCCATCCTTTAGTCCCCAGACTAACCTTTGCTCTTGTAGCCCTCTTTCTCACTATAAAGTCTCCTGACTCGTTCTTCCAGTTCCCAGCGTTCCACACAGCCTTTGTAATTGATGAAGTTCAGCGTTAGTATTTCTTTGAGCTGTCGTACACTCAGGTCAGCTATATCATCTATTGTCTTGAGATCACTGATAGAGGTTCGATGTCTTGCTGGTGGCTGTTAGAATAAAATGTAAGGTGAAATGTTTGGTAGAGTCAAAAGTGGGACAGGTCAATTTTGTTAAAAGGTTGAATTTGTGAAGATTTTGCATTGTCAGCACTAGTGCCATTTATTGCCATGCATGCATCTCATCGACTGAATGTTTGCCTTTGACAAAGATTTTGCTACAATCAAACGTTTGTCCATCTAATTTTGTTTGATTTAATTTTGTTCATTTTAAAGCTATAACACACTACGTAAACTCATTAAAAGAAGCAGTCCAATACAACAATATACCGTTCCACTCATTCATTGGAGGGTTTCCTTTTGACTAGTGCTGCAACTGATCCTCAAAGTTTGGTTCGGTTCGCTTGCTGTTCGATTTTTTTTCTCCAAACTTCGGGGTTCGGTTCGGCTTCGGAAGTGCATACATAATATACATGTCCATACAATGTATTAGGTTACAATGAAAAGCATACAATGAAAAGCATACATAGGCCGTTCCCCTGTTCGGAAAAAACATGTGTGTACCGCGCACGTCACGAAATAGGCACCGCAATTTCCACATGATATTTTATACAAGTTGAAGGATGAATCTTATTTTTGTTATGTAAACAAAAGTCCATTAATATAATTTGACTTGATGACGTTGAGAAATGAAGATCGTAAATTGCTACGGTGTTACCTATCGCAGCCCTATCCGGCCCCGCAACTATGATAAAATTGGCGATCGACGTAGGGCCCGACTCCTAACTTAAGGAAACAAATTCCACGTTAAAAATATTAGACAGACCAAACTTGTTGGTTCTCAATAAACAAGTATGTCATAGAAAGAGGGCAGGGTGTTGATTTTTTGAAGGCAAATTTGGGGGTAAAATGACGATGACAGCGCGGCGACACAACAAGCAACCCAAAAATAAAGATGGCGATCACCGCGCGATGTACCGTGAGCACACACGGAATCTGAATCGCAAGGTACAAACCGCGCAGGAAAATCGTGATTTCTACCTCAAGAAACTGTTAAAAATTGCAAAACGGGTGTCATTAGAATTGAGAAGTCTGCTTTTGATTATAAAAGGTGATTTTTTTAGCAATAAAAAACATTTCTGACTCGAATTTGATCAAAACAAAACAGGGGCCCTACACTACACGATCGCCATAAAATTTTCCCACACGTGTTGACGGGTTTTCCCGACGACTTCCGTCCCGTCCGAGCGTGCCCTGATGAGCACTAAAAACTTGTCTCGTGGCAATAATTGCTGAATAGTTTTGTTCTAAGAACAAACGGTCCCTTTACTGTGCCAAACTTATGAAATCATAATTAGCTACCGTAAAAAATAATAAGTTTTCGATTCGCGACTGCCATGAATATTCATATTGTGGACGGATCCATTAATTTTGTAAAGGGGTGTTTCACCCTCTTTTGAGAGATTACATCGTTTTTCGTATTCATTCTCAACGAAAAAAAATATATTGCGAAAAGTACGAACTTCTTCTGAACATGGGAAGGTTTCAGACTCCAAAAAAAGTATTTTTTTTTAAATTCTGATACGGTGAAAAAAACTGAAAATGCTGGTGAATTTCGCCGAGGAAAGCACACCCTTCACCGCAATTGGTTTGGTCCAACCATACTACGTCACGCTGGAACACGGCGCGCGCAGCTAGCATGGGCCAGAGGTACTGACCACGCTGCATGAATGCAAAGAGCACACTTTTCATTGAGAAAATCGCAAGGCGCGTACGATCTTTTCAAAGCATATTGGCCTGATATCCTACTGTATGCCTTGCTAGAACACTGCAAATCATGAAGATGAATGCGGTGACTTGTCAACACGGTAAATTCAATCATCCGTGCGTTTTATTTTTGCCCTTTCATTGCATACCTAGCGCTGTCAACAAATACTTGCCGAACATTTCTAAACCGACATTTGGGTTCGGTTCGGTTCGGGTTCGGTTCGGAAGGCCAAGTTCAGCTATTTTTAGTTCGGTTCGGCTGCAGCACTACTTTTGACTAGGGCCTTTCTCCCTAACACAATCCTTGTACTGCAGCTGCTTGCAAATCCCTAGACTTGGTGCCAAGTCAGTAATTGTTTTGCGTACGGTAACCAGTAATGGCTCAACGCATGCAAAATATCGATTACGTACTAGTCTTATACACGTGTTTTCTCGTTTTTTTTTTAATTTTTTTATTGTTGTCTCTTGATTTTGTTTTCTTCGTCGACGCTTCAGGTGTGTGGGGGTTGCTGTAAAGCAACTTATCATGCTTGCACTTTTCCCACTCTACCTGGTTCGTTTTGTTTAATAATAATAATAATAATAATAATACCAACCGTGCCACTGGAGTTCGACTGAAGCTCACGGACAAAATACGACTACATGTATCTAACAACTTGTTATCAAGTCTAGCGAATCCCCCAAGCACGCATGAACACAATCTCTTTGTTGCACAGGCGCACTGAGTCCTCAAACCGTGAGCCCTGTCCCCAGTTAGGCAGATTAAAAAAAGGTCGAAGTCACAAGTCATATTACTCTAATTTGAAGGTTTTGTTCCTTACTTGTTTGGATTGTTCTGGAGGAGTAGTAGTAGCACTACTTGGTTCCTCCTCAGGGCTTGAGAAGCTAGCAATGGGACTACGCTCAGTCTCTGACTCACTGCTACTGGATCCTTCCACCCAGGTATTTCTTGTCACACCTATGTCTGGTGCATCCTGGGAAGAGAATCAAAACTCAGTTGGGTACGTGTCCACTGGTGATTTTTATTTCTCATTCATAAATACCTAAAACAATTTACCCATTCCTATTGGTCGAGAGCCCGTCAAGTGACCAGTCTTAAATGGATGATAAAGACATGGCTGGCTGGTCTTAAAAACTTTTCCAGTGTCACATGAAATTTGGACTCCCAGAAATCCGGTGCCTTTTAACGTTTCATTGGTTGAACGTTCACATTCCTCACGTAGGCATGCGCAATACTACAAGTGAATCAGTACATGTATTTCATAGTCCGAAATTCACACTACATTCGCCCAGCTGCATTTTGTGCGACATTGCGCAGTACGTGCGACGCGCATGCCAATCTCCTTATAAGGTAAGGAGTTGTGGAGGGACATTCCATACTATAGTCAGAGGGGTGTTTCATAAAACATGAAGTAAACTTGAACAAAATGGTTGCCAACGTCTACTTTTTAACTTGTTTTGATTTTTTGACTGAAAATATTTGTTTTTTTGACTGAAAAGGTATTTATGAATGGGAATAAATATGTGCTTGGTCGGTGTTAAACACTCTGTTTAAGACCGGTAGGAGTCTGGAATGCTGATAATTACGCATCCAGACTCTAACCGGTCTTAAACAGAGTTTTTAATACGTCCCAAACACACATTTATTCCCTTATAAACACCTACCTGTGAATCCAACAACTTGTGTGCATTTGAAGGGTTTTAAAGGTTCAGACACTTTACATGGGGCTAGATACCCAATTTCACTTCATGAACAAAGAATGTGCACTGGTTTTCAATATTGTTGAAATTAAACCATTAAAACTGATTAGGTTAAAATTTTCAGGGCAGATGGAATGTTCATTTTGGTGAAAGAAATGTGTTTTATAATAAGAACATTAATGGCATAAAAAAAGAGAACTTGTCAAAAAATGACAGCCCCTCTCTGCGTTCAGAGATTTGGCAACTGTAGCAGGCAGCAAACCCAAACAAACATCTGTCTGTATACAAGAGATGATGACATCTACTGACATGGTTACGGTTGAGTTGTTCTTGGCTTGCCTGCACTGTAGCATCCCCACTTTGTGCCCCAGGACCTTGGGAGTCGGTTCTACCTGATCCTACATGACTGGTCTCAGGCTGACTAGTAGTAGGGGTTGTCGATGTGGGCTCTGAGGCATCCTCTAAGTTATTCACAGTCACCATGAATGCACTGCCATTACGCGTGGCTAAGTACTGCACAACCAAGTCGACCAATTCACCCTTTTCTCGACAGGTCACCGTGTTGATGTCACGGGCAGCTAAATACTGACGCAGGTCTTTCACCTAACAAAAGAATTACAACAAAATCCTAACAATGAAAAACCCAAAGTAGCAATGATAGTGATACCGGTGGAGGAGAAATTTGAGATGAAGAAGAGAAGGATAAGAGTGGTGAGTGAGGACAGGGACAATGTCAATGACAACATTGAATACATTAACCCTAACCCCTTGGGTATATTTGCTAGAAAGTATCCTGGATCCACCAAAATCCATCAATTTTGCCATGCAAACAAATTTTGGTGGCCAGTGAGTCCATCAAAATCCACCAGTTAGCCGGGAGTAAATCTGTTGAGATCCTGAATCCATCAAAGTCCCCCAACTGCTCAATATGGAGCTATCCTGAATCCATCAAAATCCTACAGTACCCCTAGGCTTCATGTCCTGAATCCATCAAAATCTCCCAACTTGTTCAATATGGAGGTATCCTGAATCTGCCAAAATCCCCTAAATCAGGGGTGTGGATTTTGATGGATTCAGGTACGTTAGGGTTAATGACTGAGACATCACTGATGAATGATGACTTCAATCCAATTGACACTACAACAATAATGACAATGATTGTTATCAAGATGAACTGGGTTGAACACTGTTGAATACGGATGCCAAAGATGACAAAACAAGACATTAGGAAAAACGGACAGAGGTGACAAGGAGGAAAAAACACAACTCATAGTCAATAAGCTAATAACAATGACAGGGATGAAGACAACAATGATACAACTTCTGTTCACATAAACATTTCCTATACCAGGGTTAAATTCTATCCAAATCAGGGTTAAATTCTATCCAAATCAGATATTCTCTATATTCCAAGCAATCTTTAACCTTGAACTGCATCAGTTGACTCCGATCCTTTGTGCCCGTGAACATGTGACATATCTTGCAGCACTTGCGAGGCTCTTTACGCATGCAGTTAGTACAGAACAACTTGGAACAGTCCAGGCATCGATTCTAAGTGGAAAAAGGGTGAGGAGACAAATGTTTACAAAGTTTGCGGATCATATAGGAAACATCAGACAGAGAATCAGTTTATCATTGTTGATCAAAGTTATAGTGTATTCCAAAACAAAATTCCATCTTCTGTCTGCAAATGGGTAACAACTGCTACACGTACATCTTTTTGTCCAGTGATTAAAGGATCATGCAGTAGACATTTTGAAAAAGAATAGTTGACATGCACCTGTTTCCAATTAAACAGCATACAAATCTTTGTATTGACATTTTCTTGGGGTGAAATAGACCCTTTTTGTTTTTATGATAATGTAATTGTTCATATCCATGAACCAAACAACACAGTGATCTCTAGTATGGCAAAAGCTAAATACAGCTGCTTCAGCATCAAGGGTTGCCAGGAGTCTTAGTGTTTGCTAGTCTTAACTCTCTGTCAAATGGGCTTTTTGTTAATTGAGTACATGACAGCTGGTCAATGAGCTAACGTTATGTCAGCTCATGGATTTCTACAGAAAATGCCTAAAAAAAAAGTAGATTTTATAAATCATATTGTTTGCTTAACCGGGGTTGTTAATAAAGATATTGTGTATCACAGTTGGTAACAGTTGTTGAAACAAGTATTCTGTGTCATTTTCTGTGTTTTTTCAAACAGTAACATTTTTTTTCTTAGCGATAAGTGTTACTGGGTTCTTTAACGTGCATTACACAACACACGGGACCTACGGCTTTACGTCCCATCCGAAGGACGAAGCAATAATGGTAAAGTGCCTTGCTCAAGAGCACAAGCACCATGTCCCACGGTCAGGATTCGAACCCATGCACCACGGCACATGAGTCGAACACCGTAACCATAGGACCACAGCACCCAACATAGTAGTCTTGAAGTCAATACATGTAGTAGCCTTGTAAAATAGTAGCCTTGGTCAAGGCGTTTGATTTTTCGTCCGTACGTGGTAAACGATTGGCGGCATATCCTCGCTATGCAGTGCATTAAAAATACAGCGCGAACAGCGACCTCATGCGGCCACTATTTTATGCAAATCTTTTGGATCCAGACGAACACCTTGGTCCAATCGCCCATGTAAGGTTTTGGGGGTGGTGCTCATTATGCTAATAGCTTAAGCTGACCTTAAAACTCATTTTCTTATTGGTCGATTGTTGCGGGGAAACTTGCATATAGTTTGCGAGACATGTACTGTACATAATACATACACACACGTTGTGTGTCGATGTCTCACATTACACACAGCACCAATGCACAAAAAATGTGGTTTCTGACACGTCCACAAAGGGCGAATAGCTGCAAACGATTTGATGACGTCGAGATTTACTAAGGTGTGATTGGACACTCCACATATTAGCCCCGTCTACACTTATCTGTATTCACCTATGAGGTCGTGCGCTGGTAATTTAGCGCAAAATAAAGAAAAACATAAGCTTTCGCGGACGATTGGGACAAGGCGATCATCTGGATCCAAATGATTTGCATAAAATAGTGGCCGCATGAGGTCGCTGTTTGCGCTGTATTTTTAATGCACTGCATAACAAGGTTATATGCCGCCAATCGTTTACCGGGTACGAACGAATAATGACGAACGCCTTGACCAAGGCTATTATAAAAGCTACACGTAGCGCATGTTAAACTTGATCAGAGCACTTGGAATATTTGAATCTTCCATCAAATTCAAGTTAGAATAATTTAGTAATAAATCATTCGAAAATGCACAGCCCTAATAAAGAATGTCCCAATCTATCTAAACCCCCTGTGGAGTATACATAGCTGTATACGGTTCGTTAGTGTGACGTCATCTCTATTCAACCATGCGTACTTCACACATTGTAGCATAGCACGATTGGAAACGGAAGTTAACACACCTGGAGTGTTTATCCAATGGGTGCTAGTTATCAGTGGTGCATGCACATGTATGACGTTTTTACTAACGAACCGGATACAGAAACCTCATTCACTCTTTAGAACATCATAAATATTACTTTCTGGACAGATGTTACCGCAGCCAAGTGAATGCTGCTGGAGCTGTCATAAACTATTCCAAGTGCAGATAGTCCTTGTGATCCCAAGTAATGGGGGAGGTACATGTATTGTGCTAACACACTGTCAAGAGACTTAACAATCATGAAACACAATGTTTCTGCCATAACTGGGCACCAACATGATTAGGTGCAGCTGTGTGTGTGGATTGCCACAGTCAAGACATGAACAGACTCTCACCTTTCTCTTAAAGATAGTGAAATTGGCAGAGCAGGATTCACACACCATGCTGACCTCCTCGTCTTCGTCAAGTGATATGAAGGACAAGTTCCTGCTGCTATGACCTGGGTCCTGTGAGCTAACCCGGGGAGCGTTGGGTTGTCTGCTCTGGGGTGTGCTATGGGATCTTCCTGTGGGTGCCTTTGGCTGTCTACCCTGGGATGTGTCAGGTTGTCTGCTCTGGGGTGTGCTATGTGATCTGTCCTGGGCTGTCTGCTGGGTTCTGCTCTGGGGGCGTGAGGATGTGGTCTGAGAGATAGTGGTGCTGAATGCTTCTGACCCCTGTGCTTGTTTTCCAGCAGCTGAACCCATGGAAGGAAACCTAAAAACCAAAGAGAAATAAATATACTGAAAATATCTGAAGTTAATTAAAAAACAAACCTGATTTGTTTTAAGATAAAGTCATGATTGTTAACTAGCCCGCTTTTGATCAAGTGTAGCCTATTGCAAATATAAAGAAAACATGACAATTAAATTCATTAATAAACCAATAGCATTAGTACCGTCTGTACATAATACCTTACATGTGTGTCCTTTAGTGCAGTGGTATGCATACATCACGTACTGTATTATCACAAAAGAGCATGCATGCAAGCCTTTCATATGAGCAATGTCCAGACCTTGGTTAGTCTGATTACAAATATTTTCAATGCAGTATAGCAATGTTAGATCAATAGCTGTACCAATGATTCCCAGCTCCCGCGATTTTCTACAAACCGTCCAAACATGTCAAAGTGCGAGTCGGAAATCTGGCCAAAATTCCTGTTCTAAAGATTGTATCCAAGAGATACACTGCCAAGTCGTACACTGCCAAACTTGAGTATCAAGAAGCTTACATTTTCCTTTTCAAAATGCACTTCGTCATAAAAATTTTTTTGGAGACTAATCCAAAAGAGGTAGGTTTTTATTTGAAGCGATCCGAAACTAGGAAAAATCTGGAACTAGGACTGTAATAATATCTAGACACGGGTCAAACATGTAGCAATTGCCTGACAGAGTCAAGTCTACAGCTGCCACCCAGATAGATCACTATTGTTAGAATTCCATGAAAGAACTGCATGTATTTCCCCTCATGGGGATTTCCGCACATTTACATACATGTACATGTATCGCCAGGACATGTACAATGTATTGTCTGTGCAGCAACATGGCCTTTGGTCAGAGATAATCAATACACGCATTTGTACATGTACATGTATGTAACACCTCGTTATGCATTTGTATGTACTTCTGTCTGTATGAAGGCAGAACACATGTAGTTTAAAGCAATCAGCAATGTCTGACAACACAAACCATAATTGCATAAAGTGCATGCAATTGATAAGTGTTGCTAAACTGATAATCACTGCAAACTGAACAATTCACAATTTTCAGATAAGTGTTAGAACTGGGATTTCCCAAGCTAAAGAAAAGATGAAATATTGTATAATAAAATGTAGGATTTGGTTTAAAACAATACAGCAAAAAAATGTTGTACAACTCGTTGGAAAAAGTAAAGAAAAAAAATATTCAAATAAGTCTTGGAGTGAACTGCACACAGCAGACCCGCAGTCAAGCCACACATTTGTTTGGTTTGATCCCGCAATTTATTATATTACATAATGTACCCTGTACATACGTACATTATGTGGGCATGTTCAGATGAACATCCCATAAGTGTTGCACAAATATTTGACTTTTTCCATATTGTGAGCCACACACCAATGCATGCATTGGTTGAGGAAATGGAATTCAGTACTGTTTTTCACTTGATAATCACTAAGCCCATTTTACACCTGAAAATTACAGAATTACTTATTATTGGGATTAAATATTCATAGCTTGGCCGGTATAAACCATTATGTTTAAGACCAGTTGGAGTCAGTCCCAGATTCGGCCCCTATGCTCTGACACCCCTATGTTCTGACACATATTATGTTCTGACTGCACATATTCATATCCCTAGCCCTAACCCTAACCGGGAGTAACACAATCTAATGTGCAGATTGTCGGAACATAGAGGTATTGGAACATACATTTTTGTCGAGCAGTCACCCTTCCGCACATACTGACTGTCCCATGTGGTTTAGGGGGCCTACCA
Organism: Patiria pectinifera; assembly: GCA_029964075.1. NCBI lineage: Eukaryota > Metazoa > Echinodermata > Asteroidea > Valvatida > Asterinidae > Patiria > Patiria pectinifera. The sequence goes on along the minus strand of CM057147.1, from coordinate 7,518,331 downwards.
GTACCTTATCCGTTTCAACTACAAACATTACATGTAGATATAATTTATATCCTCAACCCTCCATTATCTGCGCAAGTAACACTTTGAATGCGCCCGCGATGCAAAACGCAAATTTAAGGCGAGTGTGTAGAAATAGGACTGGGTAGCTTGCTTAGACCCTCTATTGATGTTCTGACAATGTTATGCCCTAACAGTAACAAGGGTCACGGTACAACTATAGTTCGGCCAGTCCCGTCTGCAGTTGGGGCAATACCAACTCAAACCGGGCAACTGGGAAATCCCAACTATCTGGTTCGTTTGTGACTCCATCATTCATATGCGCATGCACCACTGATTAGGCAAAACAAAAATACCTTTGGTTCGGCTCTCATACATGTGCAAGACTGCTATTTGCCCAAGACATCCAAGAATGTAAACATTTTCCAAAAACAAAGAGGAAATTCTGCCAGTGAAATCTCAAATTGACAATCAGGGAATTCTTCGTGAAAAACAATGGGAAGTTGACGACGATTTTTCAATTAATATCGCCGCAAGATAGAGGCCAACCTGACGACCTATGGAGAAGCGTAGAGAACGTCGACATTGGGGACTACTTAAACATGTATGGTTCCTCACATGTGTTGGCTCCAGAAAAAAAAATAACTAGAGGTTGTAGGAACAACCACGCGGTGTTGGGCCATGGACTACCGCAAACTTTTCCAAACTCATCAACTGTTAATGCATGTTTTAATCCATGTTTAACTTAGTCAACGTGCTGCTAGAGGGCGCTGTCACATTTTATGACGTCACCTGTAATATTTTTGTGAAGTATAGCCTAGGCAGAAATTCACATCGTTGAAAGCAAGTTCACATCTTTTGCCAATTTCAAATTATAAGGCACTTCCGGTTTCGACCGGAAGGAAGGGTCACGTGATTTTGCACTTAATACCAAAAATGAAGACCCTGCAATATTGTATCGACTGCCATAAAAAACAAAATCAAATCTGTAGCAGTTGATTTTATATTGATTTTCAAAGATTAGATATGGAAATCTTTATTTGCTTGTAATATGACACTTGATGACGTCATTGTGACGTCATGGCCAGAAACCTCCAAAGCTATATTAACTGTACTATATATAGCCACATCTTGATTGTATCTGTCACGGTTGATGTTTTAGCAATTGTTTTAGGTTTAAAGGTCTTTTCTTTATAACTTCCAGTACGATGACGTAATCAATTTTTTCTGCATTAAATTCATCATGTATATTAAGTTTGAAGCGATTACCACAAATTTCGCCACATACATCAAGTGATGTGTTTTTCACATTTTTTTAACCTGCCGCTAGAGGGCGCTCTAACACTTCATGGCGTCACTCATTACTTTTTTTAAAAGGTCAATCCAGGCAGACACTTAAATCGTTAAAAGCAAGTTCACATCTTTTTCCACTTTTAAATTATTAGGCACTTTCGGTTTCGACCAGAAGGAAGGGTCACGTGATTTTACGCGCACAACATAAAATGAACATCATGTATTACCATGTCGATTCCCGCGAATTTCAGGTTCTGGTCTCTCACGGTTGATTTTTTATGGAATTTCAAAACTTAAATTTATTAAACTTTCGAGTGACGTCACGTGACCCATGATGGCGTCATGATTACGTAATTGCAAAAAAAACCACATCTGCGGTGGATTGGGCATTCATTTATTGGCAAATGAAGTTCATATATGTTTTCATTTTTCCAAACAGTTCTGGAGCTAAGGATTTGCTGAGAATATGCCGAGAAGAACAAAAACAGTAAATTCTTACAAAACCAATAGGTGTTGGGCTTAAGGCCCAACACCTAATAAAATGTCATGCCTACCAACGGACCCAATTTTTTCATGTGACCCAAATCAAAGGTATTTTTTTGCTTGGCCTTTCAAGCGCCCACTGGATAAACATTCAAGTTGCGTTAACTTCCGGTTCCATTCTTGCAATGCTACACTGTTTGAATGGCAAAGTTGAGATGACGTCACACTAACAAACTGGATTGTTGGGATTTCTCAACAAAGCCTACAATGCACTCTGTCGCAGTTGGAACCGTTCCCAACTACAGTTTGAGCCAGCCCAGGTATAGTTAAGTCAATGTCGTAGTTGGGGCATAACAACGATACAAATGATTATAGATTTGCAATGATCACCGTTTTTTAACGTTTTTAACTGCCGTAAACCCTCTACCCTCCAAAATCTGTTCAGGTAATGCTTGCAATATGCGCACAATGTCACACACAAATTGACGGTGAGTGCGTAGCGTAGAATTATGACCGCATAGCTTTAGGGGTCTGATGATATAGGTCGAAGGGTTGAAAATTGCATGGAAAGAATGTTGCAACCTGACGCTGCTTTTTTTGTGTATAAGAGTTGTAGGGAATGTTTTATAATCGTACAACGTACACTATAGTTGGGACCGCAAAATAAAAAGATTGGGGTGGCCCAACTATAGATTGGCCCGTCAATAGCTAATTTCAGTGGTCCCCAGTACAGTCAGACTTGTATCAGAGCTGTAGGGAACGTTTTATAGTTGTACATCAATGTAAACTATAGTTGGGACACCACTAGCTGGAGTTACCCAGCCCTAGCTGGAGTTACCCAGCCCTAAATTTTATCATTGGGTTGTCATCTAGGGCTGGAGGTAATTTTTCACGTAACCCAGCAGTGTAGGCAAGTCCCAAAAAAATTGCCAAAATTTTTCGAAAATGTTCAATTTTGTCGCCGTTACACACTAATTGCAACTGCCACTCACCCCAAACTTGCCTGGAATAACCAGTAAAAACGGTCCACGATGAAGATTCAGCCTACAATTGCAGTGAAAAAAGGAGGAATAACTGCTAACCTGACAACCTTGCAGGCATGGCCAGGATTGCAATTCGTTTGTGCACAGAAAAAATTGTGTACAATGAATGGCGATCGAATACCATGCACAGCGCGCTGGTACTAGTCGTTTTTGCCGGCTGCGCGCATGACGTCACGCGGAAGCGTAACACCCGATGACTGTTTCATGCACTATCGGTTGCCGTTCCAGTACCGCAGCTGTGATGGTAAACCTCATATTAGTGCGTAGCCCCACTAGTGTGGCCGCGGTATGCTGCGCTGAACCTCTGGCCACACACCATGGTACCGTGCACTACTGAGGACGAAGTTTTCAAAAAAATTACGGTCAGTTTCTTACATATGGTTGTATGCTATGATGTCTCATCTATCACTTCTGGGATGCTTAGGTGTAATGATGTTCAATTTTCCGAGATATTCTTGAATTTTTTTGGAGCCCATATGCACTCGCGAAACGTCTGGTGATGGCAGCCATTTTGAATGTGACAAGAGATGACCCCAAGCTGTGACGTCGTGTTTATGCAAATTGCTTGTCGAGCGAGGGCGCGAGTTGCAAATGCGACAGCTGTTTCCTGTACCATGCATTTATCGTCTGGGGACCACGTGCACTGATCTCTATTCAGGATCCACTGCACAGGAAACAGCCGTCGCATTTGCAACTCGCGCCCTCGCTCGACAAGCAATTTGCATAAACACGACGTCACAGCTTGAGGTCATCTCTTGTCACATTCAAAATGGCTGCCATCACCAGACGTTTCACGAGTGCATATGGGCTCCAAAAAAATTCAAGAATATCTCGGAAAATTGAACATCATTACACCTAAGCATCCCAAAAGTGATAGATGAGACATAATAGAATATAACCGGAAAAAGTTCCGTACTCGATCGTCACTTTTTTCAATTAATTTTCTGGCGCCAAAAGTTACATCTTTTATGGTTATTCCTCCACTTTCCCTCCTCTACTCTCACCCTCTCCTTTCCTTAATTTCTATTTCTAGATTCGAACCATGGGCGCTTGCTTGATACCCGAGACTCTTAACCGCTAGGCCGCGCACGATCGCTGTTGCAATAATCAATCTTTGGACGTATTTGAAGTATCCATTGAAATAAACTAAATCTTCATGAGAAAATAAATATTCATAATGACGTATTGCACTATCATTGGCAGGCTCATGCGACGTCATGGTTGTTGATGTAATGTGTGTAACGTACCGCTGTCTTTCAGCCACAACAATCAGTTTTGACCGGCTGCTTCAAGTTAGTTCTGCACGACGTATGCATCCAAAATGTGCTCTAAAAACACATTTTGAGTAAATTTTTCACCTTTACACAGCTTCCTGGATTTCTCTTGGTTCAAATGACAAGGTGAGGTGACAATTAATATGTTTGGCAGCAGATAAATTGACGTCCGAGTACGGAACTTTTCCCATACAACCATATGTAAGAAACGGACCATAATTGTTATGAAAACGTCCTCAGTAGTGCGCGGTACCATGGTGTGTGGCCACAGGTTCAGCGCAGCATACCGCGGCCACACCAGTGGGGCTAATTAGTGCATGAAACAGTCATCGGGTGTTACGCTTCCGCGTGACGTCATGCGCGCAGCCGGCAAAAACGACTAGTACCCAATTTTTTTGTGCACAAATCAATTGCAGTCCTGGCCATGCCTGCAAGGTTGTCAGGTTAGCGGTTATTCCTCCTTTTTTTCACTGCAATTATAGGCTGAATCTTCATCGTGGATCGTTTTTTACTTCAAGGACCTGTCATACCTATGTAATGGTTATTCCAGGCAAGTTTGGGGTGAGTGGCAGTTGCAATTAGTGTGTAACGGCGACAAAATTGAACATTTTGGAAAAATTTTCGCATTTTTTTTGGGACTTGCCTACGCTGCTGGGTTACGTGAAAAATTATCTCCAGCCCTAGATGACAACCCAATGATAAAATTTAGGGCTGAGTAACTCAAGGTATAGTTTCCCTGCTAGTCAGTGCTACATCAGTACATGTAAGTAAATTTGACTCTAAATTGATATTGATGGCTGATAGTGATACTTTGATAGGTCACTGAAAAAACTAGGGGGCCCTTGCCCACGATTTAGATTTGTATGTTTGATATTTCAACATGTTCAATGGGCATGAAGATGACGGTCATGTAGTACATGTATGTACGCTAGATCCGTGCGGTAAGGACATACATGTACCTGTACATGCACAGTTAGGTTTTACCTTCCTAAGCTTCCTCTGGTACGACGATTACGACGATTGTGGTTTATAACTCAATGACATTGGGTAAGTGCACAATACATTGTACCGGTGGCCTTCTTTGAAAAGCAGTTCCTGATAAAAAGCATTTATTGAGCATGACAGAAGAGGTTTCGTCATATTCGTCGTTAATCGTCAGCATCAGTCAGTGTTTGGTTTGTCATGTTTGTTGATCTACGTCGTACTACGGCGCTATAGGATTTTTGGTACGTACCGTACTGTGTGTGCAAGGTGCAAGTCACTGTCCACGGACCGGTATGGGTACGGGTACCATGCAGGCTGGCGGTGTACTTGTGCAATGAAGGAACCAGCGGTAATCTTTTCAGTACCCAAATAGAATGTCAGACAAGTCGACCGTTGAGACAACTCGACTCGGGACAAGTCGACCGTTGAGACAAGTCGACCGTTGAGACAAGTCGACCGTTGAGACAAGTCGACCGTTGAGACAACTCGACTCGGGACAAGTCGACCGTTGAGACAACTCGACTCGGGACAACTCGACCGTTGAGACAGCTCGACTTCATGGAAATGTATACACGTGGAGCGGAAAGTTCCAAAAATCTGTGGCAGGACCGGTCCTGGGCGCGGCGCGGGGATCCGGTGGCCGTCGGGCATGTCTACCGGCGCGGCAAGTGGGCGCACAGGCCCGGCAAAAACAATCACGCTGCGCTATATCGGCTCTGTTATATGCAACAAAAAATCCTCCTGTGTCATCGATCAGCCGCCGTCAAAAATCCCCGGTACTATCCCCAAAACTAGGCCCAAAAACATGCGAGGCGACTTGCCTCAACGGTCGACTTGTCTTCCATTTATCGCACATACGGTCGAGTTGTCTCAACGGTCGAGTTGTCTCAACGGTCGAGTTGTCTCAACGGTCGACTTGTCCCGTGTCGAGTTGTCTCAACGGTCGACTTGTCTGACCCCCCCCCCAAATCGATGGTGTCCGTTTTAGCCGAATTTCTGCTAAAATGTGACAGAATTTTTCCACAAAAAAAACGAGTTCCACAGAAAATTTAGCAGAATAAATTTTTTTCAGCAGATTTCCGGCATAGTTTTGTAAAATTGGTGATTTGACAGAAAAATACGATTTTTTTTGACAGATTTGAAAAATTACCCTCATTAGTTTTGAAAAAAGGCTTCAATTTCAGGTTCCCTGACGTGTATCTATACTACAATTACGAAAATTTGGAGGGCGCTGCCATTTTCCCGACCGGTCTCCCGTCCTCATCGCGCGCGTTGGCTACGGGGGAAGCGGAACGGGGCCCGGCTATTTTCCACCCTATTTCCCATAATTCCCTTCCCCATTGGGCCTCGCCGGCCATCTTGCGTACGGGCCGGATAATTGACGTGCCACGTATACGTTCGTTATGAGCGCAGAGCATGCAGCGCATGCAACTTGCATGCCCCACATTTCTTCAGCACAGCGTTGTTGACATGGTTGATGTATATCTGTTCCTTGCTCCAGTTTTCTCTTTGAACGGTAAGTCTCACTTATGATATGTATTGTTGTTTGTGAAAAGTGGTATTCTTTCGAACGCCACTGGCAATGAGAAGCATTGTTGTTTGTGAAAAGTGTGACTGTGAGTTTCAGTTTGTGAGTACGGGGAGGGTTGTACGTACGGGGGGAGGCGTCGGACATCGAGAGTTTGGCCGTGGCGTGGGTTAACTTACTAGGCTTAATGTTGCCAATTTACTGCATGACCTCCGTAAATACAGGCCTCACTTGGAACATGTACCCAAACATGTTTGTAGAACTTTGCCAACTCTTGATTTCACAATTGGGCTTTGTTTGTAGTTTATTTTTGGATTTTGCTTCAGTTTGTTTTAGGCCTAGGCCTATAGGCCTACTACTAGCTAGAAAAAAAACTGCTGCATTTGTATATAGGCCATGAAATGTACATTCATTCCATACAAATTATGCACACTAAATCTTTGTGCTAATCTTAGAACACGGCAAATCATACGTAAAACTTCCTTTAAAGAAATGACTTTCATACTCATAAGTCATAGGCAAAACAAAATTAATTTACTGCAAATCAAAGACCAATAACCAACTTAATAAAGAAACCCTCAAATCAAAATTAAAGACGTGATCAAGTTCAAACCTCAGGCCAAAAACCAAAAAATACAGGCAAAGACTAAAACCTGAAACCAACACAGTTAGAATAGTGGATATTAGAGAATACACTCTGGCAGAAAATCAAATGACTCGACAACAGACATGAACCCAAGCAGGATAAAGAGCTATTGTTAGCCGATGTATTTTTGTTTACAAGTTTTCTCCACCTTAGTCGTTATTCTTTTCTTTCTAACTCCTTTACACAGGAATCTCGATGACACCCACATCACATGACCAGCTCCAACCATGCTCCAAGCATGCTTCAGTGCATGCTTCAACCAGTTCCCAAAGCAAGAATCTCAACTCAAGACGAAGACGTGACACACCTATTCTTTCCAGTTCAACTGCAAGATTCCTGGTTTTTCTCTTTACCCATTCAAAACACATTTTCCTTCTAGCCATAATTTTATTTTTAGAAGTCATGAAATAGTGCAAAAAAAATCACTCTTTTCTGCTGTTTTATGTCCATCCTGTTTTTAAATTATATCCTTGGCTTAGTTGTACCCAAGAATATTGATGGAATGATTACCCGATAATTACTGGCCAAGCAGACTTATTTGATAATAAAACAATGTCTTTGATTACCGAGTTACATAATCACTCTTAAAATATCACAACAAAATATTCATACTCGCATACCCCTCCTTTCTCATGAGTTTTCACCAACACTCATTAAAAAAATGTTGTCCTGTAACTTACAATGCCACTGTCATTATTTATGATTACAGCTTTTAACAAAAAAAAATGCAATTGCACAATAACCTTTGGCCGTCTTGCTTGAAAGTCTTTCATGGAATGTTTGTGCCTATGGTAAACAAGCCTGGACCGACGTCCCTTGCGAAAATTGCTCCGAAAACTGACAACAATTATATCCCCTGAGTTTTGTCGAAGTACTACCCTGTAAAGTAATGAATGCTGCAAATACTTTATTACTAAAAAAATTCTGATTGTATACCTGATTTCATTTTCACAGTTTTGTAATAAATACATTTAACATGTGGTGCTTGACATAATTATGAAGTGCTCGAATATGTCCTTTCTTTTAGTTTTACTCTCTTCTGCAAATGAACGTGTTACAGTACTTTGCTGTACAACCCCACCACCATAATAAAAACACCAACTGCTGTAATGACATTAACTTCTACTTTAATAAGAAACACCCCCTTCACCATAACAAATATCAATTGTTGCCCACTTCCCCGGAAATATAATATGTGACCATTCACAGGTGTAACATAAATAGGCATGGGCGTCGCGAGGAGGGGCCTCCCCCCCCCGAAAAGCAAAAAAAAAAAAACAATAATAAAAAGAGGCGCAAAGTCATAGTGGTGTGAATTTAATGGGTTTGGGTTGGGGGTGCAAAATGTCCCTGCCCCCCTCTAAAACTGATAAATCGAGAATGTGTTGAGAAAACCAGGAATTTTTTGGGCCAAAATATGTTTTGCCCCCTCTAGAAAAATCCTGGCGACGCCCACACAATATCCAACCCCCACCCCCACTGGCTGCCCCCTCCTCTCCTCTGTAGTGAGAACGATGGATACGATTTTGTATAGGCCAAGATCAAACCGCGTTTCGTCTAAATTACCTATTTGTACAGTTGGTGTATACGTCCTTAATGATTTGGCACCTTGAAAAATCAATGTTCAAATTGACTGGACAATATTCTAGCACAACATTATTTATGAGCTTTATATAATGAGACATCGCATGAGACAATCGGTCAGCAATAAATACTTAATTTCATTCAACTGTTGACAGCAAGACCTTCCTAATCGGCGCGCAATTTAAAACAACATGTAAACGGTATGAATCCCAGCACAAACATAAACCTCCACAATATCAGCGATTTCAATATCACCATCTCCCCTCTATAACAAAAACCATTTCTCCCCATCCCTGGAAATATTTCTCCCCATCCCCGGAAATATTGGTGACATGGTTGACGGGTTTTACGGAAATTGGGCGTTCCAACTAGCACCCTTCACCCTAGCTAGCCCCTTCCCCTATATTGACAATATGTCCTGGACCCTCGCACAATCTCCGCAGGAAACGTTATGTGCACGCAAATACAACTTAGGCGGGACTGATGGCGAATCCAAATAGACTCGCGTGCAGCAGAGAGTCTGATTCTTTATTTGATTTAACAGTTGTTTGGAGTTATTAGAGTTTAAATTATCGAGATTTCATTGTATACAGTAATTATTACGAAACAGTCAACTCCACCATCTAGCGGGTGCCGCGCGAAGCGCGGCATCCCGCTAGTTAGTATTAGTCTAGTTCCCTGACCTGACAATTTCCCCCGACGTCTACACGTCTAAATTGCAACCTCGTCCCCAGCACTGATCTCTATATAAAGACTGGATAGCTAATAAAGAGCCGCACAATGTACGAATTTGACTCCACTAGTGCAGTGCCCGTCTAAAATGTGCATGTTCGGGAAACCCAAATTGCTTTGCCGCTGGTATAGGTTGCATACTTCAGTTTTGGAGAACTGCTCGTGCAAACAACGCACGCGATCCAATGGTGCTGTTTTCACAGGTTGAACGCACATTTTTACGTCAAAATTTTTGCCAAGTTTGAAGTTCGACCACCTAGAATGGTCGCTCAGTCGACTGCAAAAATAATGTGCCCGTGTACATACGAAAACATGGTATGCAGTGCTATTCACCCATTGAACCATTAGTATTACCCCATACTGGACAATGTATCGCCCTGTAATGCACGTGCGCGTGCCCGTCCTTTTTGCATGGCGTCATATTGAGCACGCGCGCTTTAGCTTAAACATGACGTAAACAATTGAAAAGAACGGCAGTGCGTGCGGGTGTTATGTTCTAAGCTATATACTGCCACGTTTGCCTCCGAAAATACTGCTTTTTGCAGCTTTTTCGAGAACCGCTGGTCCAAACAACTTCAAACTTTGCACTGCACATTCTGTTGTCCCGAAAAATACACCCGCCGATTTTCAACTTTATACGGTGTCCGGTTCTGGAGATAATCGACGGACAGACAGACAGACAGAGATTCCTGGAATTATAGTAAGACTAGTGCAGTGCCCGTCTAAAATGTGCATGTTCGGGAAACGCAAATTGCTTTGCCGCTGGTGGTATAGGTTGCATACTTGCAGAGTTTTGGAGAACTGCTCGTGCAAACAACGCACGCGATTCAATGGTGTTGTTTTCACAGGTTGAACGCACACTTACGTCAAAATGTTTGCCAAGTTTGAAGTTCGACCACCTACAATGGTCGCTCAGTCGACTGCAAAAATAATGTGCCCGTGTACATACGAAAACATGGTATGCAGTGCTATTCACCCATTGATCCATTAGTATTCACCCATACTGGACAGTGTATCGCCCTGCAATGCACGTGCGCGTGCCCGTCCTTTTTGCATTGTTTGAGGCATATTGAGCACGCGCGCTTTAGCTAAAACATGACGTAAACAATTGAAAAGAACGGCAGTGCGTGCGAGTGTTATGTTCTAAGCTATATACTGCCACGTTTGCCTCAGAAAATACTGCTTTTTGCAGCTTTTTCGAGAACCGCTGGTCCAAACAACTTCAAACTTTGCACTGCACATTCTGTTGTCCCGAAAAATATACCCGCCGATTTTCAACTTCATACGGTGCCCGGTTCTGGAGATAATCGACGGACAGACAGACAGACAGAGATTCCTGGAATTATAATAAGACTAGTGCAGTGCCCGTCTTAAATGTGCATGTTCGGGAAACGCAAATTGCTTTGCCGCTGGTATAGGTTGCATACTTGCATACTACAAATATTGGTGAGACCGGCTGGTGATCTACAAAGGACAAGTTGCCGTTTTTATAGACAGCATGATTTCTTTTGTAACGTCGCGGTTCATTTGACTTATAAATGATAAGTTTGACCATTCCTTCCTCCATGCACTGACCAAGGTTTATAACTACAATTTTTTTTTACGTCGTGGTTACTAAAATACCGCAAATATCACTTTTTCGGCGTTTTGCAATGATAATCACTACGAAAATGTGTCCCTTTTAGAACATCATAATATGTGTACGTGACCAAAATGCGCGTCAACTGTTGATACAACGCGCGCGTATTTACGCGCTGAACGTTAGTATTATACGCGGCCATCTTCGTGAGACCGGGGGCGAATTGGTCAATATGCAAAGTCTTCTGTGTGAATGTTGTATGCATATCCGCTATCCAGTCTTTATATAGAGATCAGTGGTCAGGCCAACTCGTCCCCAGGGTGTCGAGCAGTACGCGCCCACCACTACCCGCTCTCTCACCCTGGTATTGGATCATTTGCATGTGCAAGATTTTTGCAGACGTATGCAAATGAGAACAGTCTGGTGCCTGGATATGCGTTACACATTAGCGTTTGTTTTTGTATGCGGTGTCTGGGGTAAAAACAGAGTCAATTCGTAGCAGCGCGAGCACGGCGTGAGTTACGAAAACACGATTTTTGAAATCAAACTGTTACGATCTTATCAAGACAACATGCAGTATCGTATTTCATATTAATATGAGCAAATTGGAAAGGAAATTAGTATTTTCGAGAAGGTGTGGACGAATGATCGCGAAAACACGTACTGCACGTTGTGAATATATAGCACCAAGTACACGATAAAAATCCATTACTAGCCAATTGCGGTATCCAATCAGGATACAGGAAGAAAGTTTCCTATCCAGGGTTTACTATTGGAAACGCGGTTGGAAATAAAGTAAGCACTGGGGACGAGGTTGTGGTCAGGCAGCCTCCGTGGCTAAAAATAAACATGACGACATTGACGACCCTTTTGCAAAGCTCGACTTCGTTTCCGAATTCGCTTTATCACATAAAGCTTTTAATGTTCCGATAATTTTTTTAAAAATAAATCACTTGCTTCATATATCATACAGTTATGATATACAGTTTAATACTTCTGTAAAACAACATTGACTAATTTTAACCTGGAATCTTCAAAGTTGGACACCCAAACAGCACTGTTAGCAGGCGGAGCCGAATTGAGACCACGCCGCATTTTGGAAAATGCCGGTAACGGTCGTCAAATTCAAACTAGTGCATGACGCATCATAGTCTGGTTCCCAGACTAAAAGATTCCGACTATTCCTGATGAATCTTAGGTCAGGTAGCCTCCGGTAATACAATGTATTACAATTTACATCACGTGACTAAAACGGGAGGAATTCCTCCTTTTTCCGAAACTGTCCGAAGTTTGCCGAATTCATTTCGTCGACAATCGGATAGTGTCCGAGTATTTCCGAGTATAATATAGGTTTTATTAACTGCTACTTGCTTATTAAAAACTTTAAAAAACTAGTTGATAATTAATATCCATTGCTTTTATTTAGAAAACTTGAAATTCAACGACGATTTTGCACTCGGATCGTATACGAGGGGCGAACTTTTTGCTGCGTCATGCACTAGTTTGAATTTGACGACCGTTACCGGCATTTTCCAAAACGCGGCGTGGTCTCAATTCGGCTCCGCCTGCTAACAGTGCTGTTTGGGTGTCCAACTTTGAAGATTCCAGGTTAAAATTAGTCAATGTTTTTTTACAGAAGTATTAAACTGTATATCATAACTGTAAGATATATGAAGCAAGTGATTTATGTTTAAAAAAATTATCGGAACATTAAAAGCTTCATGTGATAAAGCGAATTCGGAAACGAAGTCGAGCTTTGAAAAAGGGCCGTCAATGTCGTCATGTTTATTTTTAGCCACGGAGGCTGCCTGACCTACAATTTAGACGTGTAGACGTCGGGGGAAATTGTCAGGTCGGGGAACCAGACTAGCGCCCAAGGGGGGGGGGGGGACATAATGTGATTTAAAGTATTGCGAGCGCGTAGCGCAAAGCCTTTAACTTAACAGCGTGGGTAGGGGCGGCGGAACCGGGGGGATTTTTCCAGGCCAATAATATAGTGCCCCTCTCGTGGTTATTAATCACGTGCCTCGAGATGAAAACAAAACTGCCCCCTCAAACGCAAACGTATGAAAGCATATGACCGCGCTACAAATAAAATTGTCTCCTCTCTTGTATAAACGCAAAACTGCACCTCAAACACACAAGTACCCCTCTCGCTTTTTTGTGCAACTTCTCGAGATGGAAAACAGTGCGCCTCGAAAGATAGTGCCCCGCTTGCAACTTAAATCAATTGTGCCCCCAAGATGAAAAACTGAAGTAGTGCCTTTCACGCGAATAAAATGGTCACATAAATGACCATTAAAAAGCAACAGTGCCCCTATCGCTCGCAGTAAAAAGAAATGGCCCCTATATGGAGCTAGGCCCAGGGAAGACAAAGAGCAAGATGGACAACATGATTATTTTATTCCTCGTCATATTAATATAGCGAAATGAACGGGACCATATTCTTTTCCTCCACTTTCACACCGTACCGACGGAGGGTGCCCATGATTTTTCTGAGCAAGTGCCCCTTTTTGGTGTTGCCCCCCCCCCCCAAGTTAGAAAAGCGTTCTGCCTTTTTTAGCAAAAGATCATCATTAATTACATATCATTTTCGAGTTGAGAGTCATTGAATCAGCTACATATATCCTGAGCTACAATGTATAAAATCAAACTGTAGGCTAATTTATTCAGGGACGAAAAAAGTGAGGGGGGGGGTGGACACAAACGATATGAAAACCCGGGGACTTGAAAAAAGGAGGGGGGGGGAGACATGTCCTTTCCCGTCCCGACCCCCCCCCCCAACCGATTGACGCACATGAATGCCGAAGGCGTGCCCGCCCGTATGAGGTCTGGGTAACTATAACAGCATACGGCCCCAACGTCGCCTCCGCGCACGGTGACATCGTTTTTGCCGGCTCGCAGTTTGTACCATTCGCCGTTTCTTAAAGGTCTATTTTTTATCACTTTCGTTTTATTTTCAACCCAAAATATGCATAACTATTTTTTTTTTTAAATATAGGTTTTCCTGGGGCAATTTTCGAAATTTTTGTAATCATTTTCATTATCAGCCATTCAATTTCACGTGATTTTTTTCCACACGTGATTAAATTGGGGTTCTTTTTTTCATTGGGGGGGGGGGGGGCATTCAATGCAGCCAAATTTTTGCTCAGAGCGATTCTCAAATTCAGACGAAAATGAATGACCGATTTTCAGAAGTGACTGAACATGTGAAGAATTGGCCAGGAAAACCTATATTTTCTTATTTTCCTCCGAGGTTCATTCCCCCCCCAAAAAAAAATCTTGGTGACTGTAAAATTTAACAAATTGACTGATATTAGGGATACAAGATGTAACAAAATAATGAAATGAAAAGGGCTAATTAAGACAATTTCTTTTTCACTGTTGATCTTTTCTATTGTTTAAACGTTTGAGCAAGGGGCATCTTTACGTGCAAGACATCGGGGCATGTATGTTTGGCAATGGTTGTACCATCGGGAACACTAACCCTTCTCATGGGTAATTTCTTAAATGTTTTCTTTCGTATGACTGGCCGGACACTTATTTAAAGGGCTCATATGCAAAGTAATTTACAATGCAAACTTTGAAAATACATCTTTATGTCACATTTAACCTTATTTTCATTTTCCCCCTACTTTTAAACGATGTTTTGGTGCATTCTCCTTTGTATGCTAATGCAAAGTTCATGTTTATGAGCAAAACTTTGACGTTATTCCGGTCATAATTAGTGTAACATGCATATTTCAACCATGGAATTCCCTTCATACAAAGTGCCAAAACTCTGTGTCTCTTCAAAAACAAATTTAAAGATTCTAAAATCAGTTCCTATTGTTTAATTTAACCTTATGTTCTAATTTATGAAACTTATGTTTTTCTTTTGCCAAGCTACTTAATCCTCTTTGCTATTGCTACACATCATATATATAGTTCTTTTGTTATATTCGTTTGTTTGATTTCATGTTCTCATTACGTACTTCCGCTCATGACACAACTTATTTATGTATTTTTGTCCCTGTAACTGTTACGTTTTGTTTGTTATATTTCGTCTAACTTATCCAATTTAACTTGACCTGTGTATAATCAAATAAGTCTCTTTATTTTCCAAACTTTGTTGTCCAGGGGTCCCGTACTCGACAAGCTCTGCTTCCTACGGGTCCCCTCCACTTCACTGTTCTTATGTGTTTAGTCCGTGTGTATTTGTATTTTCTGTGTTTGTTAATGCTGTACTCTTGTTCTCTGTCTGTGTATGAAGTCGGGAAATAAATGAAATGAAATGAAAACTAAACAGTGTCTTCCAGAATGACATCACCATAACATTCATTTGTCACGCTCAGTAGTCCGGAAAAGCATGGAAATTTGTACCCTAACATAACTCAACCCATCAACCCCCAACGGCATGTTTTGTTGGAATCTATCAAGATGGGTACAGTAGGCCTAAACTGACAGTCTTTTACATTGGGTTGGCACACCTCCAGAAACTCAGAACTATTTTTGTGCAGTTGGAATTTGCCAGGATGGGCATGCTAGGGAGTTGGAGATGCAATAAGATTAACCAAAAAAGGATGTCAAATGTATATAATTTTCATGCATTTCAGAGTAGAGTTGCAGAAAGTGTATTCCTGAAAAATTCATTTCACGGACCCTTTAATTGAGAAAGATAGGTGTGCATTTACGGATTGAAGACATCAGATATGATTTACGCCGAGATAATTCGGAATCTTACATGCAGGAAATCTTAAAACATGCTCGAAAAACTGTTAAATATATTCGCTCATTAATGAAAAGGAATGCCCGATCATCCCCTTGCTGCTGGTACGCAGACAAAATTGAATGAACAACGGGGTACTTTTAATTTGAATGCATCTTTTACAGGGACGAATGAAGCTAAAAGACGATAGAATGCTCAGATAGAGAAATTGAATGATTTATTTTGATTGTCGAATTTCGATCTGCGAGATCTTTCAATTTCAATCTAAATTAAATGAGCCAGGCGTTAAATTGAATGAAAACTCGGTGTAATTGGCCACGAAAACCTATATTATTCTACCATCATTTTAGATTTTAAGAGGGTGTTTACAATATAATTGCCACCGGCTGTCCAGCCTGTCTAATTTTCTGTCCATCCCAACCACATTAATTTCCCTTCTCATGTTTGTAGCTGTTTCGGGGTATATCAGAAACAGAATTGTTTTTGTTAAAGTTTCCCCCTTATTTGTTTTCTTTCAGACTCCTCTCCTTAGGTTTTGTACATATTTCTTCTACCCATGCACTTGGCACTTGTAAATCCGATCGACTTCAGACTAGGCATACATAAAATTACAGGCAACCACCCTAAGGCCCCCTCCCCAAATATTCGGTCTCTGGTCAGACCAAAGTTCCGGAATTGACGCGGCGATGCGGCTTTTTTTTTCAAGCTTGGATTGTACAGACAAGGTGGGGTACTAATTTGCTTTTTTGGTGTCCTCATGTGCATTGGTTTCCTCCATAATTTGCCTTGGTGCTCTCGATCATTTGCCTTGGTGCAATGTCCCATTCCTTGGTGCTCTTTGGTAAAAAAAAAAAATTGAGGAGGTGCGGCAATAGAGGGCGCTAATGGAGCTACCGCGGAACATTTTGGAAAAAAAAGAAGATTGACGCGCATGATTAAAATCGACGCGCGCGCTGACCAGAGATCGACTTATTTTTTTTTTTTGGCCTAAGAATGTGTGCCGAAGATTTGTGTCGTGGTGACGTCATCATGTGTCATGTGTAGGACATGCTATAGATGCAACTTTGTTCAAAACAGACGAGGTGTCAAGTTACATCACGTTAAAGGTGGCGTTCTCTCCTTTGAATTTGTACACGTTTTGTTCCACTAATATACTTCTGTAATACACATCTGTAAATCAGATTGAGTAGGCCTTCACACATAGACCAACACCCGCAGATGGTCCCCAACGATTCTCCGGCGTCACGATGGCGTCATAAGATGTAAAGTTACGCCACATTAAAGGTGCCTGTTTCTAAGCCCTATATCTTCTAGAGTAGGCCTACAAGTCCGATTAGGGTTGAATCGTGTTTTTTTTGGAAAAGGAAAATATAGATGTAAATTTGAGTGACGTCGTGATGACGTCATCACATGTCATGTGACCTCGCCTAAAAGGACAACTTTGCTGGGGCCTATATAATCTAGAGAACTAAAGGTCCGATTCAGTTGTACTTGGTGTATAGTGTTGATATTTAGTGACATCATGTGTTGTCGATGAAATTTGAAGCATCGTCATCACATATGTCACAGAATCATTTTAAACAGCCGAAACAGCTGTGTTCGTCCACAAGCACAATTCTGGCTTTCTATTCGAGTTTAAACCACATTTACCCTTCCCTGCCCGGCCGGCGATTTTTTCCCCCAAACAACATCCGTATTGAGTGTATACGCTATGACGTTTTGGACTTCTCTTAAAACACGAGGAAAAAATATAACATCAGAAGAAGAAAAACAAATGGTTTCGAACGTGATGAAATTCAGACTTTATTTCCCTTTAAAAAATCCTCCAAAGTCTCAGATTAGAAAAAGAAAATCGGGTTAAAATGGTGATCCGAACCCATACCGCGGGCATCCCTCGCGGATCCTTTCCAACTGAGCTCATGATCGCATTGCTTGACAAATTCTGGAAATTCATGGTAATAATAGGCCATATATATACCTGTGTACGTATCATAAAAGTATCGTACGGGACACCGAGCTAGCAATATTATTTCTAATCAATATTATTTCTAATCAGAGTATCCAGCCTACCAAAAATAAATGTTAATCCCTTCCGTCTTAACTTTTTCTCTCATCACAACCTGCACCAGAATTTTTTTCTTTGTGATTATATTCATTCCCAGAATTCAGCCTACCTAAAAAATAAGTTAACCCTCCCCTTCTAAGATTTTTTTTTATTGGAACCTTGACCCAACTTTTTTTTTATCGTACCGCCCGACTGCGTTATTATTTCCTTCCCGAGTATCCAGCCTGTCCAAAAATATGAATCCCCTTCTAAGCTTTTTTTTCTCACAGAAGCCTGCACCAGATGGGTTTGACAAGTCCGATAAATAGTTATATACACCCCCCCCCCCCGACTGGAATTATGCCCAGCTTTTTTTCGTCCAGGCATGCATTGGTAATACATTGTGTGAGAGATCTCCTTGTAAAATGTAAATAAGTTAAGTTACATTCCATCAATAATTGTGAAGTAAAACGCAGTCACGTCTTGTTTTGGTCTGTCTTTTGACGCGAGATTGTATTGTGAACGGGTAACACATCACAAGGTATGTCAATTGCCTGTACAGGTGAGACTCTGAATAATAAGTAATTTGGTCTATTGTTTCCTTCCCAGTTTCACGCTGCATAGCGTTTCCTGCTGAGACCTGTTCCCGAGTTTCGCCGCCATTTTCTCCGTGTTTGCGAGCAGTGTTTTTTTTTTTATCTTGAATTGGATATTAATGTAACCTTGCTCACTATACCCGGTAATATGATGGCCAATATTCTTGCCGGTAAGTTTTGGTCGTAATGCTTTGGTTGATGTTTTATTTGGTCTTTGACAAACAGCCTGGACGAAAACGTCACTCCACATCGCGGGAAACGCCATCTTGGACTTGAATATGAAATCAATCATCTACACATGTGCTTATCCCCCGACCTATTAGAAGGATTTTACAGTCATGATTATCCTCATATTCTGAATGGTAAACTAAGGATTGAGGAAAGAATGTTGCAACCTGACGCAACTTTATTGTGTACAAAATCCATGGAAAGTGAAAAACATTTTCTTATAATATAAGTCTTTTCTAACAAAATTGGAAAATGTTTCTCAGTCAGAGATTTATGTCTAATCATCATTTTTGCAACGACTGACCTTCATTGAGATGATATATGAAGAAAAAAAGCAGCATCAGGTTGCAACATTCTAATTCCAGGATTGAAAATCACCGACGCACATTAAGACAGAAATGTCTGAAAACCAGTCCCAAAAAATGTCAACCTTAAGTGTACTGTACGTAAAGTGTAATTGAATTTAAAGTCCGAACATTGCTTGACAAAGAATGTGCATGTACTTCTTTTGGTGTGTACAAAGTCTATGAAGAGCTGATTTTCAGAGTATTTTCTAAATTTCAGATTTATTTTCAATATTTTTGAAATGACCAATGTTCATTGAGATAAGATATTTCTTAATGACAAAGTTGGTGTCGGTATGCAATATTCTTTCCATGGTGCTGGGTAATAATTATGTATACTTCGTGTAGACCTCCATGCACCCTTTAAATGTGGGTTTAACACCGTGTGCAGTTCTGAGGATATCAGAGGGGCATTTTTGTACTGTTATGAAAACAGTCTTGTCCTCGCATTTTCCCCTATTTTTGATTTTTTTGGTCAGTGAGTTTTCAAGTAACGGTAGAAGCTTCTTTGTGTCACTACAGACAGGGCTCTGGAGTGCTCTGAAATGTGCAAAACTAAAGCAGGCCCACTTTACCCACAGTTTAGCCAGCAAATTGCTAAAAAAAAGCCACTGGGGCAAAGAGAATGTCTTCAGTATTTCACCAATCTAGTTTGCAGACTCAATTCTATTTTTAAAGGAGACTTTTCTTCAATATTTTGCACATGAGAGGGAAGTTGATTTCAAAAATGGGGCTAAATGCTAGACCAACCATGGTCCAACTATTTGAAAAGACTGACCTCTTCATTCAGTGTAACTAGTCTGGTGGCTTGACTATGGAGAAATGTGTAGTACATTGAAACTAGTTCCCGCTTCATGCCACATGCATGGGCGTCGCGAGGGGGGGGCAAGGGGGGGGCACTTGCCCCCCCTGGAAAAGCAACAAAAAAAAGGAAGAAAAAAGAAAAGAAAAAGAGGCGCGAAGACAAAGTGGTGTAAATTTAATGAGTGGGGGGGGGGCAAAATGTCCCTGCCCCCCTCTAAAACTGATAAATCAAGAATGTGTTGAAAAATACAAGCATTTTTTGGCAAATTTTTTTTTTGCCCCCCTCTAGAAAAAATCCTGGCGACGCCCATGGCCACATGTTTCTTAAATTCTTTTGGCACAGTTGATTGATGCAGTACTGAAGCAGTGTTGGACTGGTTGTGAGTCCCAAATTTTCGGAATAGTGTCACTATAGCACTTGGTGGTCAGTCACCGGAAGTGATCAAAGTATGCATGGTGTTCCTTGTGTGTTATTGGCGTCGCATGTTCAAGCTCTGGCAGGGGTCATTTAATTTAAACATTTGAACTTTCGAAGTGAAACTCGTCAGAAACTGGAGAATAGCAGCAGTAATATTCCTTCAAACATGAATTAATGACGGGAACAAGATTGGGGGGATGGGGAGAGGGGTGTTTCATACCAAGACGCAACTGTGATATTCCAAACCACCAAGTTTTGTGCCGTCATTGTACAAGTGTGCGTGTATGCAGACAGCCGAGCCGATCAATCGGTTTGATCTCCGATCACATTTTTTTTAACGTTTGGTATATAGAGATTCCACTTGTTCCATTTTCCACTCGTTATCATTTTTTCACAACATGAAGAGGTTTCTCAAAAGCAAAAGGAATAAAGCAAGAGGAATAAAGCAAAAGACAGGAGACAGTGGAAGAAGAGTGTGGTGGCCTTACTGTGCCAGCCGACACGACGAGGATAGGTAAGGTAAGAAGAAGAGGTTTCTCAATGAAAACACATGTTGAAAGACAATGGTCCTGAAAGATAAAAACATTTAATTGGAATTTGGGTGCTTATTTTGTAGTTTTTATTTATATGTTCAGTGTTATTATTTTAACAATGTGTGGCGACAACAGATAATTCACTCTATCCCCTAGCATACAGAGGGGTGGAAATGGAACTGCCAAGTTACCACGTATTAAGTTAAACTATTTTTGCATCCGCATCGAAAATTTTTGACCCTGGTGATTTCCACACTAGTAGGCCTAAACCACTTTTTCTCGAAAAACAAGTTGCAAGATTGCGTTCATTTTGCGTTGCCTGCACTGACTGAACCAAACAATTTGGTCTTACATCTGGAATTTTTCTATATTTTTTACTCTTTCGGGTCAAGTGGAACTTTTGTATTCGGGTCTGTATGACAATTTATCTACCAAATCGCCTTATTCGGGTCTGCATGACAATTTATCTACCAAAACTTCGGTAGATAAATGTAAAGAAAAACCTATAAGAGTTCTCTACGAGAGCGCCCTCGCAGTATGGGCTTGGTCGCGTGCAGTCATTCAGGGTGCAGACTGTAAATAGGCCCAAATTGCCTACGCCGGCCAAATCACGATTTGCATGCCCTCAAATTCTCCGGTATTAGAGCATTTTGTGACCTAAGAACTGAAGGTTTTGTGGAAAAGTAGAGTAGAAGCCATGTACAGGACTGTTAGCTTGTATTTCTGTATTAATTGGATGAAATCGGGCCCTACGGGTGCTCTATTTTGCAATGGAGCGTATGCATTATCAGTACTTCGGTACTTTATTTAGGGTGCATTATCGTCGTACTCTTGGATGAAAGTTCGAATTTAATTTACTTTGCGCCTCGTGGCCTAGCTTGCACTGTTGTGAGTACAAACACCGGCAGTCGTGGGCTAGGGCCAAAGGGTTGAGGAACTAAAATAGGGTTCACGATTGACCAATAGAACACAATTGAAATTTGAGGATGAGGGACAATGGAAGGGGTGCACTATTAGCAGTGTTTATGCTGCCCTGAAAGATAAAAACATTGAATTTGAAATTGGGTGCCTATTTTGTAGTTTTTATTTATATGATCAGTGTTATAATTTTAGCAATGGGTGGCAACAACATATAATTCACTCTAATCCCGAAATATAAACAAAGGACTGAGGATCAGGAATAGTGGAAGGGGGGGGGGTGCACTATTAGCAGTGTTTATGCTGCCCGAAGACCTTGACACTATCTTATGGGGCTGTCCAGCAAAAGTAAAAGTACAAACAAAAGGGAACAAAATAAGAAAAGGTGCAAGTTCTCTGAGGGTCCGCTGTTGGGGTTTTGTGAGTTGAGTTGTGCATGTTTAATTTCATGCTTTTTCTTAGAGTTTTATTGTGTAGTGGGGCCCCTGTGTTTGTATGTATAGGTGTTGAAGTCAAAGACTTGCTTTCCAAAATGCAACATAGCCATTTGGAATACTGGTGCCAAATGTCTAGAGTCTTAAGACTCCAGAGAGTAAATCACAGCAGAAAAGCTGACTCTCGAGGAAAATTCTTCCCCACAAGTGACGAAGAATGGCGTTATGGCGTTTTGGAGGGAAACTCTTTGATTTGATGTTGAAATCAAGTTCATTAGTGCACAGACTAACCCTGTTGCAGTTTTTTCTTTCTTCCCTGTCTCTTGTCCGAGTGTACTTGCAGGTATTGACGACGGCCGGGACGGGATGTTCTCTGAGGGTCCGCTGTTGGGGTTTTGTGAGTTGAGTTGTGCATGTTTAATTTCATGCTTTTTCTTAGAGTTTTATTGTGTAGTGGGGCCCCTGTGTTTGTATGTATAGGTGTTGAAGTCAAAGACTTGCTTTCCAAAATGCAACATAGCCATTTGGAATACTGGTGCCAAATGTCTAGAGTCTTAAGACTCCAGAGAGTAAATCACAGCAGAAAAGCTGACTCTCGAGGAAAATTCTTCCCCACAAGTGACGAAGAATGGCGTTATGGCGTTTTGGAGGAAACTCTTTGATTTGATGTTGAAATCAAGTTCATTAGTGCACAGACTAACCCTGTTGCAGTTTTTTCTTTCTTCCCTGTCTCTTGTCCGAGTGTACTTGCAGGTATTGACGACGGCCGGGACGGGATGTTCTCTGAGTTTCCGCTGTTGGGGTTTTGTGAGTTGAGTTGTGCATGTTTAATTTCATGCTTTTTCTTAGAGTTTTATTGTGTAGTGGGGCCCCTGTGTTTGTATGTATAGGTGTTGAAGTCAAAGACTTGCTTTCCAAAATGCAACATAGCCATTTGGAATACTGGTGCCAAATGTCTAGAGTCTTAAGACTCCAGAGAGTAAATCACAGCAGAAAAGCTGACTCTCGAGGAAAATTCTTCCCCACAAGTGACGAAGAATGGCGTTATGGCGTTTTGGAGGGAAACTCTTTGATTTGATGTTGAAATCAAGTTCATTAGTGCACAGACTAACCCTGTTGCAGTTTTTTCTTTCTTCCCTGTCTCTTGTCCGAGTGTACTTGCAGGTATTGACGACGGCCGGGACAGGATGTTCTCTGAGGGTCCGCTGTTGGGGTTTTGTGAGTTGAGTTGTGCATGTTTAATTTCATGCTTTTTCTTAGAGTTTTATTGTGTAGTGGGGCCCCTGTGTTTGTATGTATAGGTGTTGAAGTCAAAGACTTGCTTTCCAAAATGCAACATAGCCATTTGGAATACTGGTGCCAAATGTCTAGAGTCTTAAGACTCCAGAGAGTAAATCACAGCAGAAAAGCTGACTCTCGAGAAAATTCTTCCCCACAAGTGACGAAGAATGGCGTTATGGCGTTTTGGAGGAAACTCTTTGATTTGATGTTGAAATCAAGTTCATTAGTGCACAGACTAACCCTGTTGCAGTTTTTTCTTTCTTCCCTGTCTCTTGTCCGAGTGTACTTGCAGGTATTGACGACGGCCGGGACGGGATGTTCTCTGAGGGTCCGCTGTTGGGGTTTTGTGAGTTGAGTTGTGCATGTTTAATTTCATGCTTTTTCTTAGAGTTTTATTGTGTAGTGGGGCCCCTGTGTTTGTATGTATAGGTGTTGAAGTCAAAGACTTGCTTTCCAAAATGCAACATAGCCATTTGGAATACTGGTGCCAAATGTCTAGAGTCTTAAGACTCCAGAGAGTAAATCACAGCAGAAAAGCTGACTCTCGAGGAAAATTCTTCCCCACAAGTGACGAAGAATGGCGTTATGGCGTTTTGGAGGGAACTCTTTGATTTGATGTTGAAATCAAGTTCATTAGTGCACAGACTAACCCTGTTGCAGTTTTTTTCTTTCTTCCCTGTCTCTTGTCCGAGTGTACTTGCAGGTATTGACGACGGCCGGGACGGGATGTTCTCTGAGGGTCCGCTGTTGGGGTTTTGTGAGTTGAGTTGTGCATGTTTAATTTCATGCTTTTTCTTAGAGTTTTATTGTGTAGTGGGGCCCCTGTGTTTGTATGTATAGGTGTTGAAGTCAAAGACTTGCTTTCCAAAATGCAACATAGCCATTTGGAATACTGGTGCCAAATGTCTAGAGTCTTAAGACTCCAGAGTAAATCACAGCAGAAAAGCTGACTCTCGAGGAAAATTCTTCCCCACAAGTGACGAAGAATGGCGTTATGGCGATTTGGAGGTAAACTCTTTGATTTGATGTTGAAATCAAGTTCATTAGTGCACAGACTAACCCTGTTGCAGTTTTTTTTCTTTCTTCCTGTCTCTTTTCCGAGTGTACTTGCAGGTATTGACGACGGCCGGGGCGGGATGTTCTCTGAGGGTCCGCTGTTGGGGTTTTGTGAGTTGAGTTGTGCATGTTTAATTTCATGCTTTTTCTTAGAGTTTTATTGTGTAGTGGGGCCCCTGTGTTTGTATGTATAGGTGTTGAAGTCAAAGACTTGCTTTCCAAAATGCAACATAGCCATTTGGAATACTGGTGCCAAATGTCTAGAGTCTTAAGACTCCAGAGAGTAAATCACAGCAGAAAAGCTGACTCTCGAGGAAAATTCTTCCCCACAAGTGACGAAGAATGGCGTTATGGCGTTTTGGAGGGAACTCTTTGATTTGATGTTGAAATCAAGTTCATTAGTGCACAGACTAACCCTGTTGCAGTTTTTTCTTTCTTCCCTGTCTCTTGTCCGAGTGTACTTGCAGGTATTGACGACGGCCGGGACGGGATGTTCTCTGAGGGTCCGCTGTTGGGGTTTTGTGAGTTGAGTTGTGCATGTTTAATTTCATGCTTTTTCTTAGAGTTTTATTGTGTAGTGGGGCCCTGTGTTTGTATGTATAGGTGTTGAAGTCAAAGACTTGCTTTCCAAAATGCAACATAGCCATTTGGAATACTGGTGCCAAATGTCTAGAGTCTTAAGACTCCAGAGAGTAAATCACAGCAGAAAAGCTGACTCTCGAGAAAATTCTTCCCCACAAGTGACGAAGAATGGCGTTATGGCGTTTTGGAGACCAACTCTTTGATTTGATGTTGAAATCAAGTTCATAATTGCACAGACTAACCCTGTTGCAGTTTTTTCTTTTTTCCTGTCTCTTGTCCGAGTGTACTTGCAGGTATTGGCGACGGCCGGGACGGGATGTTCTCTGAGGGTCCGCTGTTGGGGTTTTGTGAGTTGAGTTGTGCATGTTTAATTTCATGCTTTTTCTTAGAGTTTTATTGTGTAGTGGGGCCCCTGTGTTTGTATGTATAGGTGTTGAAGTCAAAGACTTGCTTTCCAAAATGCAACATAGCCATTTGGAATACTGGTGCCAAATGTCTAGAGTCTTAAGACTCCAGAGAGTAAATCACAGCAGAAAAGCTGACTCTCGAGGAAAATTCTTCCCCACAAGTGACGAAGAATGGCGTTATGGCGTTTGGGAGAAACTCTTTGATTTGATGTTGAAATCAAGTTCATTAGTGCACAGACTAACCCTGTTGCAGTTTTTTTCTTTCTTCCCTGTCTCTTGTCCGAGTGTACTTGCAGGTATTGACGACGGCCGGGCTGGGATGTTCTCTGACGCTGTTGGGGTTTTGTGAGTTGAGTTGTGCATGTTTAATTTCATGCTTTTTCTTAGAGTTTTATTGTGTAGTGGGGCCCTGTGTTTGTATGTATAGGTGTTGAAGTCAAAGACTTGCTTTCCAAAATGCAACATAGCCATTTGGAATACTGGTGCCAAATGTCTAGAGTCTTAAGACTCCAGAGAGTAAATCACAGCAGAAAAGCTGACTCTCGAGGAAAATTCTTCCCCACAAGTGACGAAGAATGGCGTTATGGCGTTTTGGAGGAAACTCTTTGATTAGATGTTGAAATCAAGTTCATTAGTGCACAGACTAACCCTGTTGCAGTTTTTTCTTTCTTCCTGTCTCTTGTCCGAGTGTACTTGCAGGTATTGACGACGGCCGGGACGGGATGTTCTCTGAGGGTCCGCTGTTGGGGTTTTGTGAGTTGAGTTGTGCATGTTTAATTTCATGCTTTTTCTTAGAGTTTTATTGTGTAGTGGGGCCCCTGTGTTTGTATGTATAGGTGTTGAAGTCAAAGACTTGCTTTCCAAAATGCAACATAGCCATTTGGAATACTGGTGCCAAATGTCTAGAGTCTTAAGACTCCAGAGAGTAAATCACAGCAGAAAAGCTGACTCTCGAGGAAAATTCTTCCCCACAAGTGACGAAGAATGGCGTTATGGCGTTTTGGAGGGAACTCTTTGATTTGATGTTGAAATCAAGTTCATTAGTGCACAGACTAACCCTGTTGCAGTTTTGTCTTTCTTCCCTGTCTCTTGTCCGAGTGTACTTGCAGGTATTGACGACGGCCGGGACAGGATGTTCTCTCGTGGTCCGCTGTTGGGGTTTTGTGAGTTGAGTTGTGCATGTTTAATTTCATGCTTTTTCTTAGAGTTTTATTGTGTAGTGGGGCCCCTGTGTTTGTATGTATAGGTGTTGAAGTCAAAGACTTGCTTTCCAAAATGCAACATAGCCATTTGGAATACTGGTGCCAAATGTCTAGAGTCTTAAGACTCAGAGAGTAAATCACAGCAGAAAAGCTGACTCTCGAGGAAAATTCTTCCCCACAAGTGACGAAGAATGGCGTTATGGCGTTTTGGAGGGAAACTCTTTGATTTGATGTTGAAATCAAGTTCATTAGTGCACAGACTAACCCTGTTGCAGTTTTTTTTCTTTCTTCCCTGTCTCTTGTCCGAGTGTACTTGCAGGTATTGACGACGGCCGGGACGGGATGTTCTCTGAGGGTCCGCTGTTGGGGTTTTGTGAGTTGAGTTGTGCATGTTTAATTTCATGCTTTTTCTTAGAGTTTTATTGTGTAGTGGGGCCCTGTGTTTGTATGTATAGGTGTTGAAGTCAAAGACTTGCTTTCCAAAATGCAACATAGCCATTTGGAATACTGGTGCCAAATGTCTAGAGTCTTAAGACTCCAGAGAGTAAATCACAGCAGAAAAGCTGACTCTCGAGGAAAATTCTTCCCCACAAGTGACGAAGAATGGCGTTATGGCGTTTTGGAGGGAACTCTTTGATTCGATGTTGAAATCAAGTTCATTAGTGCACAGACTAACCCTGTTGCAGTTTTTTCTTTCTTAACTGTCTATTGTCCGAGTGTACTTGCAGGTATTGACGACGGCCGGGACGGGATGTTCTCTGAGGGTCCGCTGTTGGGGTTTTGTGAGTTGAGTTGTGCATGTTTAAT
Organism: Patiria pectinifera; assembly: GCA_029964075.1. Lineage (NCBI taxonomy): Eukaryota > Metazoa > Echinodermata > Asteroidea > Valvatida > Asterinidae > Patiria > Patiria pectinifera. The sequence goes on along the minus strand of CM057147.1, from coordinate 7,490,826 downwards.
TTCATGCTTTTTCTTAGAGTTTTATTGTGTAGTGGGGCCCCTGTGTTTGTATGTATAGGTGTTGAAGTCAAAGACTTGCTTTCCAAAATGCAACATAGCCATTTGGAATACTGGTGCCAAATGTCTAGAGTCTTAAGACTCCAGAGAGTAAATCACAGCAGAAAAGCTGACTCTCGAGGAAAATTCTTCCCCACAAGTGACGAAGAATGGCGTTATGATTCGATGTTGAAATCAAGTTCATTAGTGCACAGACTAACCCTGTTGCAGTTTTTTTCTTTCTTCCCTGTCTCTTGTCCGAGTGTACTTGCAGGTATTGACAACGGCCTGGGACGGGATGTTCTCTGAGGTCCGCTGTTGGGGTTTTGTGAGTTGAGTTGTGCATGTTTAATTTCATGCTTTTTCTTAGAGTTTTATTGTGTAGTGGGGCCCCTGTGTTTGTATGTATAGGTGTTGAAGTCAAAGACTTGCTTTCCAAAATGCAACATAGCCATTTGGAATACTGGTGCCAAATGTCTAGAGTCTTAAGACTCCAGAGAGTAAATCACAGCAGAAAAGCTGACTCTCGAGGAAAATTCTTCCCCACAAGTGACGAAGAATGGCGTTATGGCGTTTTGGAGGAAACTCTTTGATTTGATGTTGAAATCAAGTTCATTAGTGCACAGACTAACCCTGTTGCAGTTTTTTTTCTTTCTTCCCTGTCTCTTGTCCGAGTGTACTTGCAGGTATTGACGACGGCCGGGACGGGATGTTCTCTGAGGGTCCGCTGTTGGGGTTTTGTGAGTTGAGTTGTGCATGTTTAATTTCATGCTTTTTCTTAGAGTTTTATTGTGTAGTGGGGCCCCTGTGTTTGTATGTATAGGTGTTGAAGTCAAAGACTTGCTTTCCAAAATGCAACATAGCCATTTGGAATACTGGTGCCAAATGTCTAGAGTCTTAAGACTCCAGAGAGTAAATCACAGCAGAAAAGCTGACTCTCGAGAAAATTCTTCCCCACAAGTGACGAAGAATGGCGTTATGGCGTTTTGCCGATCAACTCTTTGATTTGATGTTGAAATCAAGTTCATTAGTGCACAGACTAACCCTGTTGCAGTTTTTTTCTTTCTTCCCTGTCTCTTGTCCGAGTGTACTTGCAGGTATTGACGACGGCCGGGACGGGATGTTCTCTGAGGGTCCGCTGTTGGGGTTTTGTGAGTTGAGTTGTGCATGTTTAATTTCATGCTTTTTCTTAGAGTTTTATTGTGTAGTGGGGCCCCTGTGTTTGTATGTATAGGTGTTGAAGTCAAAGACTTGCTTTCCAAAATGCAACATAGCCATTTGGAATACTGGTGCCAAATGTCTAGAGTCTTAAGACTCCAGAGAGTAAATCACAGCAGAAAAGCTGACTCTCGAGAAAATTCTTCCCCACAAGTGACGAAGAATGGCGTTATGGCGTTTTGGACGGAAACTCTTCGATTTCATGTTGAAATCAAGTTCATTAGTGCACAGACTAACCCTGTTGCAGTTTTAGCTTTCTTCCCTGTCTCGTGTCCGAGTGTACTTGCTGGTACTGGCGACGGCCAGGACGGGATGCTATCTGCTTTCCCTGTTGGGGTTTTGTGAGTTGAGTTGTGCATGTTTAATTTCATGCTTTTTCTTAGAGTTTTATTGTGTAGTGGGGCCCCTGTGTTTGTATGTATAGGTGTTGAAGTCAAAGACTTGCTTTCCAAAATGCAACATAGCCATTTGGAATACTGGTGCCAAATGTCTAGAGTCTTAAGACTCCAGAGAGTAAATCACAGCAGAAAAGCTGACTCTCGAGGAAAATTCTTCCCCACAAGTGACGAAGAATGGCGTTATGGCGTTTTGGAGGGAAACTCTTTGATTTGATGTTGAAATCAAGTTCATTAGTGCACAGACTAACCCTGTTGCAGTTTTTTTTCTTTCTTCCCTGTCTCTTGTCTAGTGTACTTGCAGGTATTGACGACGGCCGGGACGGGATGTTCTCTGAGGGTCCGCTGTTGGGGTTTTGTGAGTTGAGTTGTGCATGTTTAATTTCATGCTTTTTCTTAGAGTTTTATTGTGTAGTGGGGCCCCTGTGTTTGTATGTATAGGTGTTGAAGTCAAAGACTTGCTTTCCAAAATGCAACATAGCCATTTGGAATACTGGTGCCAAATGTCTAGAGTCTTAAGACTCCAGAGAGTAAATCACAGCAGAAAAGCTGACTCTCGAGGAAAATTCTTCCCCACAAGTGACGAAGAATGGCGTTATGGCGTTTTGGAGGGAAACTCTTTGATTTGATGTTGAAATCAAGTTCATTAGTGCACAGACTAACCCTGTTGCAGTTTTTTTCTTTCTTCCCTGTCTCTTGTCCGAGTGTACTTGCAGGTATTGACGACGGCCGGGACGGGATGTTCTCTGAGTTGCCGAGTTGGTTTGTTTGTGAGTTGAGTTGTGCATGTTTAATTTCATGCTTTTTCTTAGAGTTTTATTGTGTAGTGGGGCCCCTGTGTTTGTATGTATAGGTGTTGAAGTCAAAGACTTGCTTTCCAAAATGCAACATAGCCATTTGGAATACTGGTGCCAAATGTCTAGAGTCTTAAGACTCCAGAGAGTAAATCACAGCAGAAAAGCTGACTCTCGAGAAAATTCTTCCCCACAAGTGACGAAGAATGGCGTTATGGCGTGTTGGAGGGATACTCTTTGATTTGATGTTGAAATCAAGTTTATTAGTGCACAGACTAACCCTGTTGCAGTGTTTTTTTCTTTCTTCCCTGTCTCTTGTCCGAGTGTACTTGCAGGTATTGACGACGGCCGGGACGGATGTTCTCTGAGGTCCGCTGTTGGGGTTTTGTGAGTTGAGTTGTGCATGTTTAATTTCATGCTTTTTCTTAGAGTTTTATTGTGTAGTGGGGCCCCTGTGTTTGTATGTATAGGTGTTGAAGTCAAAGACTTGCTTTCAAAATGCAACATAGCCATTTGGAATACTGGTGCCAAATGTCTAGAGTCTTAAGACTCCAGAGAGTAAATCACAGCAGAAAAGCTGTCTCTCGAGGAAATTTTTCCCCAAAAGTGTCGAAGAATGGCGTTATGGCGTTTTGGAGAAACTCTTTGATTTGATGTTGAAATCAAGTTCATTAGTTCTTAGACTAACTCTGTTTCAGTTTTTTCTTCTATTCTTCCCTGTCTCTTGTCCGAGTGTACTTGCAGGTATTGGCGACGGCCGGGACGGGATGTTCTCTGAGGGTCCGCTGTTGGGGTTTTGTGAGTTGAGTTGTGCATGTTTAATTTCATGCTTTTTCTTAGAGTTTTATTGTGTAGTGGGGCCCCTGTGTTTGTATGTATAGGTGTTGAAGTCAAGACTTGCTTTCCAAAATGCAACATAGCCATTTGGAATACTGGTGCCAAATGTCTAGAGTCTTAAGACTCAGGTGGGTAGATCGCAGCAGAAAAGCTGACTCTCGAGGAAAATTCTTCCCCACAAGTGACGAAGAATGGCGTTATGGCGTTTTGACGGGAAACTCTTTGATTTGATGTTGAAATCAAGTTCATTAGTGCAGAGACTAAGCCTGTTGCGGTGTCCTTTCTTTCTTCCTGTTTCTTTCCCGAGTGTACTTGCAGGTATTGAACACGGCCGTGCCGGTATGTTCCCTGAGGCTCCGCTGTTGGGGTTTTGTGAGTTGAGTTGTGCATGTTTAATTTCATGCTTTTTCTTAGAGTTTTATTGTGTAGTGGGGCCCCTGTGTTTGTATGTATAGGTGTTGAAGTCAAAGACTTGCTTTCCAAAATGCAACATAGCCATTTGGAATACTGGTGCCAAATGTCTAGAGTCTTAAGACTCCAGAGAGTAAATCACAGCAGAAAAGCTGACTCTCGAGGAAAATTCTTCCCCACAAGTGACGAAGAATGGCGTTATGGCGTTTTGGAGGGAAACTCTTTGATTTGATGTTGAAATCAAGTTTATTAGTGCACAGACTACACCTGTAGCTACACTTTTTCCCTCCTCCCTGTCTCTTGTCCGTACTTGCAGGTATTGACGACGGCCGGGACGGGATGTTCTCTGAGGGTCCGCTGTTGGGGTTTTGTGAGTTGAGTTGTGCATGTTTAATTTCATGCTTTTTCTTAGAGTTTTATTGTGTAGTGGGGCCCCTGTGTTTGTATGTATAGGTGTTGAAGTCAAAGACTTGCTTTCCAAAATGCAACATAGCCATTTGGAATACTGGTGCCAAATGTCTAGAGTCTTAAGACTCCAGAGAGTAAATCACAGCAGAAAAGCTGACTCTCGAGAAAATTCTTCCCCACAAGTGACGAAGAATGGCGTTATGGCGTTTTGGAGGAAACTCTTTGATTTGATGTTGAAATCAAGTTCATTAGTGCACAGACTAACCCTGTTGCAGTTTTTCTTTCTTCCCTGTCTCTTGTCAGTGTACTTGCAGGTATTGACGACGCCGGTGACGTGATGTTCTCTGAGTGGCCGCTGTTGGGGTTTTGTGAGTTGAGTTGTGCATGTTTAATTTCATGCTTTTTCTTAGATTTTATTGTGTAGTGGGGCCCCTGTGTTTGTATGTATAGGTGTTGAAGTCAAAGACTTGCTTTCCAAAATGCAACATAGCCATTTGGAATACTGGTGCCAAATGTCTAGAGTCTTAAGACTCCAGAGAGTAAATCACAGCAGAAAAGCTGACTCTCGAGAAAATTCTTCCCCACAAGTGACGAAGAATGGCGTTATGGCGTTTTGGAGGAAACTCTTTGATTTGATGTTGAAATCAAGTTCATTAGTGCACAAACTAAACCTGTTGCAGTGTTTTCTTTCTTTCCTATCTCTTGTCCGAGCGTACTTGCAGGTATTGACGACGGCCGGGGCGGGATGTTCTCTGAGGGTCCGCTGTTTGGGTTTTGTGAGTTGAGTTGTGCATGTTTAATTTCATGCTTTTTCTTAGAGTTTTATTGTGTAGTGGGGCCCCTGTGTTTGTATGTATAGGTGTTGAAGTCAAAGACTTGCTTTCAAAAATGCAACATAGCCATTTGGAATACTGGTGCCAAATGTCTAGAGTCTTAAGACTCCAGAGAGTAAATCACAGCAGAAAAGCTGCATCTCGAGGAAAATTCCTCCCCACAAGTGACGAAGAATGGCGTCATGGCCTTTTGGAGCGGGAAGCTTTGATTTGACGTTGCAGTGAAGTTCATTAGGGCACGGTCTAACCCTGTTGTAGTTTTTTCTTTCTTCCCTGTCTCTTGTCAGTGTACTTGCAGGTATTGACGGCG
>CM057147.1:7462757-7485084 GCA_029964075.1 Patiria pectinifera | reverse complement strand
GTTGAGTCCGAGCCACAGAAATTGCGACTTGAGACGTGCTTGAGTCCGAGTCATGGACTCAAGTCCTACAACACTGTTATTATTTCATGTTAAACATGTAGTTACATGAGACAAAACATCCATGAAAGCAAACTCTGGTCACTGAACGGGACAAAAAATGAGATTTGAAGGTTTGCATGGTGAAAGGGTAATAATAAGATAAGTTGTTGCGGTAGATTTTGCCACATGGTAGCACCATGTGGCAAAATCTCTTTTGTGCGTATGTGTGGTTCTAAAAAGAACCAGAGGGTACTCAACGTTTCGGACAGTATGCTCTGCCTGTTGCCAGGAGAATAACAAAAATGTCTTGGGAAAAAAATGTCTGGGGAAAAAAAATGTCTTGGGATTTCTAATGTTCATCAAATCTTAAAAGTCAGACCTGTTCACCAACAGAACTTGAATTCATCCGAACATATGATATGATATCATAGCCTTCTAAATCGTATTCCTTGTTACTGCATTCAAAACACATTTTCACAGAATCCTGAACTATGTAAAAGGCTACACAACAAATAGGCATGGGATATGCACTGCATCATGGGATATGCACTGCATCATGGGATGTACATGTATGTTTTAACTCAGAGTTAAATCAAGTGGTTCTTCTCGGAACCACACAACTCATAAGAGATCAAATTCACAGGGTGTTACCACAAACCTTCCATACATTGTTCATGTCCACCATGCAAACCTACAATTCTCATAAAAAAAATATATTATTTGAAATTAAAGAAGGAAGTGAAAAAATGGAAAGCTTTGTGATCTGCCAATATCCTGCTGAATAAACCATTGTTCCTTGGCTGTTGTTTCCTTTTCATAGGGTTTGTTTTTCTCCTGTATCTCTTTGCTTTTTGCCATCTTCCTTCTCAGCCTCCTGTTTGGCATACATTTTTGGCAGTTTGTCCATGCAAGTTTTGTTGTCAAGTCGCTCAATGTGTGCCCCATTTTTTAATTTGTTTCAAAAGTTATTTAGCATCTGTAGCACTACCATCCTTAATAAGCTGAAAACCAAGGTAGTTTACAACATTTTTGTGAAGAAAAAGTGTATGGTGAGCAAAAGTGAAATTTACTGGAAAACTATTTTCCAGCTTCCCCATAACTTTAACTGGCAACAGGTCTGGACTTTTCAAATTGAAAAAGTGCCGATAAATAAATATAAACATTTTTGTTTTAAGGAACTGTACAGCATACTTCCTACTAAATCGAATATATCCGGGTGGAATTTCAGCAACTCATGCAACTGCGACATTTGTAATGACGATCTAAACCATTTTCTGTTTTCATGTAAACATCTGGTTCAATTTTGGAAACGTGTCAATCACATTATTTTATCTGTTAATTCTAACTTTAAGAAAGACATCAGTTTCAAAGAGATTGTGCCAGGAAACAGAACTAATGACACAAGTTTCTATAATGTCAATCGTCTTATAATAATTGCCTCTTTTACTATTTTCAAATGTAGGGTTATCAACTCACACAATTCTAAGAAAATTGTTAACCTCTGGTTTCTTTGGATGACATTTGTAAATGAACTTTAAATTTACTGAGTCCCTCTTACCAAATTTTAATGTATCTGTCTTTTGTGATTTAAGTTTGTAAAGTATTGTTTCCATGTGTAATTAAGTGATGTTTTTGTTAAATACTTTTAATGTTGGAGGAATGCAAATTATAAAAGGCCTGGAAAGGGCAAAAGACAGAGAGATATTTTGTTTAGCATCTGTAGCATTGGCCAATAATTGTCTAGTTGATTCTACATGTACATGTAACTGGATTAATGGCCACTGTCTTTTGGACACGTACTATTCCATTTGTTGGTGTTACATGTACACGTGCATATCATCTAAGCATGTTTAAATTCAGAACATGAATACACTCATGTATAACTGCAGTGATAACTGCAGTACATGTGCATGTGTATGGTGAATAACTGGCTATCATTGCCTATGGCCATGCTCTTTGAATTTGACGGCCTCTTTTGGGGTAATACTTGTATGTCAGATTAAAAATGCTAAAAGTAGAACTACAAAACAAAACTTAACAATAGCGTGAAGACATTCAACATTCAACGACATGTTTATATTTTCCATCAGGAACGTGTATTGAGGGAGTTTTATGTCAAATGTTTTAATTTTCCAGCAATACTTTCATGCGGGAATCATCATTCATGTCCACTTCATACGACTTACCAACAACAAACCAATTAAAGAAATACGTCAGCAAAATACAACAACAGCTGTCATAACATTGCTAGTCAATTAATGACAGGTGTTTTTTTCATAATACATGTACATGTTTCAAATTTTTTTTTCAATGTAGTCTAAACTACAGGTATAATCTACCGGTATCTGCTACAGGTTGAATTTCCATAACGATCACCGCATTGAGATGAGATGAGTGTTTGTTTAGCCTTAAGTACTGATTATGGTAGTACATGTACGTTTAGCTAATGGTTTACCATGGCACTATACAACACATCAGCTTCCTTACCTCTCTAAAAGCTTCTGGAATATTTCTCCACTTAGCGAGTTCATGATCTCCTTGATGTAAGGCTACAATATTTAGAAATTACAGGGAAGAATAGAAAAAAACATACCGGGTTAAAAAATACAGACTCACACAATATATCCCCCACTGGCTCTGCAGAAACTTACTGAAATGTATTTCACTATCCAGATTACAAAAATTCCCTGCAACATGTCTTCCTTATGCAACGATAATACTGCTTAATAGATTCATTGTTAATACACCAAAATCATTGGTCACTGATTGACATAAAATATGCTGAACACACATTACATGTACACCACTGCAATGGACTACTTTACTACCTCAAGGATGTTGCTAGCTCAGAGAAAGAGGTCTACCGGGTAGGTGTGTGTGATAGAATCATGAAAATGTTACAAGTCCTGACAATCGGGACATAATCCAAACATGTCTGGCAACGTTCATTGGATATTCATCCCATGTTTTATTTACTTTGTATGTGGATCTGCTCAGACATCATAGGCTCCATGTGCAGTGCACACATATTGTTCATACCCACTAGATGCTGAGTACAATTGCAGAAGAACTGAGGTACATGTGCATGTAATTCAATAGCTTCAATTCCATCTACAAATACATCAAGTACAGCGCGTTGATCCAGTTTAGGTTTTCATATTTACCTTGAAGAGGTCCGTTGACACTTCTCGTTTGGTCAAATTCTGTCTGACTGTCTCAACAGCCTCATTTGAAAATGGCTATAACAAAATAAGAAACATTTCTTTTAGTACATGTACAATACCTAGTGACTTTTACCCATTATGTTTTACCTACAGAGGAAACATACATGTGGAACAAATATCCTTTTTGGTGATAACTCTTATAAATACAACATGCTGTGAAATAGTGCCACATGACTGGTCTGAGGTGTTGGCTGCTTTGAATAACTCCTGACGCGAGCAGAGGGGGGTATTACAGTCAAAATCAGCAAAAACCAAAGCGCAGTAATTTCTCAATTCTTCCACAAAATAATCTAAGTTGTATTTGTTTTGTTATACCTCATAAATACCGGTATTTACTTTCCTTATTTAAAGTGGAAAAATTCAGCAGGAAATCCTAACACAGATTATGTATGACATGTATCATGTCTGTGGCACAGTTTTAGTATGGTACCACCAGAAACTTCACTTGCGATCGCAACTGTTACATGCTAGGAGACTAGGAACTAAACTTGGGGTACGCAAGTCAAAGTGCTTGGCAGTCAAGATGTACACTTCAGAAAGCCATCGTTGTTTGAGTTTGAATCGCCATGTATACCGTCATATACACCATCATATACATGCAGATGAGCAAAACGTTTCCTTACAACGCTTGTGGTTTTCCATGGCGAGTTCTCTTTGCACTCTTTGGAACTGAATTATGCCAGGATAAAGTTCTTAAGGTAACACCTCGTTGCTCGACTTGATTGTGATATATAATAAACTATTATGAAGTTGAAAAGAACGAAGTCAAACATGTGCTTGTGTTCTACTTTCTCTAGTAAATATGCATGAGGTGTAATAATGGTAATGATAATTCAGCATGATAAGATTAAACCTTCAGTCCAAATTTCCTATTAAGTATCAATTGCTTTTGTTTGATTTCAGAGGATTGAGTACTTTAGAGGCCAGCTACTTTCAAATTACATGGGCTTGAACTCCCAATTTTATGTAACCATGTGCAGTATGAAGAACTTTTATCTTTAGATTTGGAAAGATGCATCAATACTTAGCTTCCAAATAAACCTACACAGTGGGTTAGGATTCATGATATTGAATACTGTCACAGCATTGGCAGTACTCTTTCCACTCAGAACTCCAACTTACTAAGTAAAATATTGTATTATTTATATCAGGCTTCCAAGTAGAAATCAACGTATTGCACTGCACACTTTCTGAGCAATATAATGTCGTTTTTGTAATGCATAGACATCCGGGCATTTTATGGTATTGACGCGCACTTCACTGGTTCCCGCCTAATTGAGAGCACAGAAACTCACACTTGTCAACAAGTCAACAGAGCGTGCAGGGTACCAACTGACTGTCAACAACAACGTAACAGCTTCAAGTTGTGCAAGATTCACTTCAGTAAGCTAAGACCAATTCCACAAAATTTGAGAAGTAAAGACGCTGACAATACCTTGAAATAACCAAGAAGACAGTCAATATTCTGCGAGCATATCTGGCCAAGAAGAATTGATCGATGGATTGTGAGACGCTGGAAAAGCTTACGCTAGCGGATATTTTGTCAACATTCTAAGTTAACATTAATGTGGAAGTGAGGAAAGCAGCCAGCGATTATTGCAAGACAGCGTCATTGAATTCATTTCTTTCATATCAAGTCACCCTGATATAAATAATAATACAAATATTGGATGGCTTTTTTTCTGGAAATACAAGAACATATTGCACTCACTATAACAATACTGTTTTATCTTCGACATATTATTTTTATTGCTTTTTAAACTCGCATGGGTAAGACCTCAAGTTGTCTCATTTTTATTTAATATTCTTCATTGATTTTTTTTTTTTTTGATTTTTTTTTTCATGTATATGTATATTTAATGTATATGTATATTTAATGTATATGTGTATATTTTATGTATATTTAATTTTTTTTTTTTTTTTAAAGCTACTGAGTCTTTTGCTTGAGACCATAGAGTGGTTTGGGTTATATCTATATTTCTCCTCAATTGTGTCTTTTGCAGTTCTTGTTTTTTTTTTCTCTGGTTAAGACTGGGGTTTTTCTTATCCAATGACTGTTAGGCCCCAAAAAAGTCTCCGGTTTCTGGTATGCGCTTCCCGTAGCCATGCGCATGGCAAAATGAAAAAGTTTTTTCAATGAAAGATGATGTCTCAAAACGCCAAACTCACTGGTTTGACTGGAATCCTGCTGCTGCACAATTTTAACGTGTTTTTAGATTGGGTTATGGTCGAGAATAAGCTTATGGCCTCTCTGGAGTCCCATATTAATTTGCACTAAGTTTCATCGGCACCATTTTTCATCAGCCGACATTTGAAGACAAAAAAATAGTAAAAAAAAAAAAAAGGCAATTCGCACCACTTTTGGGCAGACTCCACACCAAAAACCGAAAACTTTTTTGCCTTCATTTAATCTTACTTTTTTTTTTTTTTTTTTATATGGCTGTTCAGTCGTGATTTTACTTCTATTTCTTATATACAGTTGTATTTAAAAAAAAAAATTCTATATTTGTTTTTATTTTTTATTTTTATTTTTATTTAACTGTTTGTAATCATTTTGTGCGAATTTTGTCTTTTAAACATTGTTTAATGACATGTGCCGTTGTGCATGTTTTATATTAATTTTTCTATATATATTTCTATATATGATTTTTAAGCACTTTGATGTGGGGCAACAGGTCCGTGGACCACACTATTTTTACTTTTGCTGCCCCTGTCCCATCTCTGTGTTTGTAATTTTGGTCAAATAAATAATAACAATAATAATAATAATAATAATACTGCACCCGTCTTGAACTCATGCAATATTGTTACACTCGTGCAGTATATTCTTGTATTCCCCTCAAACCCATCCAATATTTCATAAAATACTTACATGTGAACTTGAAAGAAGGTCTTTCATGACATAATTGTCAAATATTTTCCTAGCTCGCTTCAGTCGCTCATCTTCAGAGTCCAATTTCTCATACTCCATTATCTATAATAGAAAAAAGGATATTATATTACATTTGGCAAAGTATTCAGAACCTACATGTATGTACACTTGGTCATCGGGAAATATGTACATGTCAATTAGGGAATGCTGTACACTACAACTTACGGGTAAAGAGTATAGGGTACATGTGGAGTGAAGGTGAGACGTTTCGATGTATTTTATTATGAGCCAGTTCAGGGGCAGATTCAGGATTTTTCCCGGGGGGGGTTCAAGCCTGAAATGCAGGCATTTTTTTTCTCTGTACACTTGACTCCATAACATCAAAATGCAGGATTGGGAGGGGGGGCTGGGTGATCATGCACAGTATCAGACAATAGTGTGCAAATACCCCCTTATCATCCGCTGGCTACGCCTTTAAGTCTGATTGTTGCAGACATAGGCCCCTATGTAATTCATATCACTGTAATTGCCATAATTTCTTTTTGGTTTCAGAGGGGGGGGGGGGTGTTTGACCCCCAAATCCCCCACTCTGTATTCGCGCCTGCCAGTTAGCGTTTGGGTCTGACATGTACATGTTTGTCATTATTAACAAATTTACCTTTTCATTGCCATGACAAAGCACATGTATGCTGACATCCCCATTGGTCACACCATGTGAAGAGTCAAATGAGACAAAGCAAAAAAAAACACCTAAACTCCTTGAAATTATAGGAATTGACAATACTAGAAGACAGTTGCAGTCAAAACCTTTTGTTCTGTGTGAACTCTTAAAAGCATGGCATTAACTTTCATTTCACAGTATACAAATCCATTGACCACTTTCATATACTAGCCCCTGATTATGCCCAAGGTGAGCTGATTGCATAATCTATTATCAGTGTTCTACCTGTTGATTAGATATTATCTTACTCATTTTTTTGTGCACTTAAGCTTTTCAATCAGGAAAATACATGTTGTATACAAACAATGAATATTTTTGAGTGCCATGGTCAGAATAATTTTATGAGGTGACTGATGGTATGGAACATTCAATTTGTCACCAAATGAAATTATTCTTTCCACTGCATGAATGTGAAACATTCATTATTTGTTTTATACAATGTTAATAAATCCTCGTCATCTGATTGGTCAGAGCCGCCAAGAGACTGTGACTGTTCAATACAACTTGTATTTACCGTGGAATGGAACTTCTGTTTTTGCCGAGCAGCCGCCCCATGTGTTGGGACGAATAATTCAATGACATGATCAATGACCTACCAATCAGATGACGGGAATTTATTTAGGCTTTGTATCAAACTAATGAATCAATGGATAAATTAACAGTTGCCTGCTGATTAATTCCAAGTACTGGTTGTAAACAATTCCTACAAAGAACTGTGACAATTTCTATCCAAATTAAGAGAATGTTCACAACCTAACCCGTAGAAGTTTCAGCTCAGTGGATTATTACATTTTTGGAGAAAAACCTGAAAACCCATGCACAACCCTTTGATCACGATACACTGTTTCGTCAATATTACTCATTATTCAGTCAGTCAATTGGCTGATCGATGGAAATGGCCTACATTTCATGATTTCTTCTAAATGACAGAAGCCAGGCGGGATAATTTCACAATAATTTTATGTTTAGTACCAGACCTTTAATACAAGTAATCTTTTTGATAATTATTTGGTTCATTGCTTTGGGGATAAATGCAAATGATCCTACATTGCCTTGAAGTATTGATGCATGTCAACAATGTTTCTGTAACTGTGAAAAATTAAACTGCAATAAGAAACAATGTGCATCAGTAAGTTACAAAATACTTTTAGTATTCATCTTTAAAGGTACATACATGTAGAGTTGACCATTTGCAGCTATCCAAAAAGTAACTGACCAAATTATTGTTAATAAGCTTACTTGGTTTAAAGATAGTAACGACACTAAACTCCCTGTGAAATTATTCCTTCTAGCATGCTGTCATTTTGAGCAAACCATAAAAGAAGGCAATTTCCAAAGATGTGCAAAGTGACACCTTTTGGAAATTTCTGTTTGTAGTTGGTTTGTAACTGGGCAAATCCATGAATGGGTGCAAGCATTGACACGATGCACAAGTGTGCGCAGCTGCTATTATTCGTCGGTTCAGTGTGTGACATCACAGGGCTACAATCAGCTGAATGAGAATCATATCCCTAATGCTGATTTCGCGATTGTGTCACGAATGGCACAATTCAAAATATGACATGGCAACTTTTGAACTGAAATTGAGATCCAGAATATTGTATTTTCTCGGAATATACAGCATTCCCAGAGCTAGAAGTTCATCACGTTAGTTGTTAAGCATCCATTTTTAGATTTTGAGCACTTTTGTTGCACTTCAAACGAGGAAACAAATGCACAAACGACAAATGGTCCATTCTACCTTGATAAACTCAAATACATGTAAGTAGTTTGATAGGGCACATCGTGTAAACAACTTTAGATTCTACTTTTTTTCATGCAAAGCTGTTTTTAAAGAATTTCTTCAGTGCCAAATTTAGAATGCATAACAAGATATGTTTTATGAATGTTCTGCCCATCAACCAGCCCTGAAACTAAGTGCTTTCCAAGAGCTGGGGAAACAATAACAGACTCGGGTAGACTCCAATGCCTAGTAGTCTGATCCACTAGAGCTGACAGGGCTAGGTTTGCCTGATCAAACTAAAACATCCTCATCAGAATAACTTAAACCATTACCAATATTGTGCTTAATAAATAATCATAGAGAACATTGATATAGCGCCAAAATCCGTCTAAAAAGGACGCTCAAGGCGCTTTACAATTAAAACTATACATAAACATAAAACAAAAACAATGCTGTGTTTCCGGTAACCCGACCGACCATAAAAGGAATTGGCCATACGTAGAGTCAGTGAGGATTTTTTTTTTTTTGGCAACAAATGCAACAAAATGCAGCTTGGCTGAAATGAGAGCCCTGCTAAATGCAACAAACTGCAACAGTTGATTCTCTTGTATTGTCTTGGCACTATGAGCAGTTACCCTGCTAAATGCAACAAGATGCAACAAAGCATGGGGACTAGACTTGACTCAAGTCGGAATAGCTTGAAGTCGGTACCTTAAAAAAAAAATCAAGAAATCACAAAAATCACTTAGTTTACATCTTTCCAGAAGCACAACAATGTACACTTCAGCGAGCGCTCCACTTGGGTGCGGTGTAACAAAGTGCGCACACTGTACATTGTACAACACACATATTGTAAATGTACTTTTTAACATGTTGGTATGTATGTATTTAACGCATGAGGGTGCATTATGGTACGGCGTATACATGTAACTATGTGCTATTAGATACAGACCGAGCGCAACTAAGACTTGGCCAAGTCTACATGTACATGGGGACTTGAGTTGCCTGCTAAATGCAACAGTATGCAACAACTTTTACCTTTGTTGCTTTCTGTTGCATTTAGGCAACTTCGTTTTCCATGGGTACGAGATCTTGCTGGGCCATGTTGTTTCCCATCATGCCTTGCATGATCTCAACCCCTGGATTTGTCTCATTTAAATGTGGCAAAATATGGCACATGAT
This sequence comes from Patiria pectinifera, assembly GCA_029964075.1. NCBI lineage: Eukaryota > Metazoa > Echinodermata > Asteroidea > Valvatida > Asterinidae > Patiria > Patiria pectinifera. Next base: position 7,475,323 of record CM057147.1, on the reverse strand, counting down.
AATTAGGCTGCAGTTTATCCGTTTTACGTGCCGACGCCATCTATAGCCTAACAGTCCCAGATCCCCCAATTTTCAATATGATTTTGCACATCCTAGGAAGTTAGGATTAAAGTTGTGATTTTAGAATCAATCCTCTCAAACATAAGGTTTGGACGTTGTGTTATTTAGCAAGGATTTGTATTAAATGTACATACCTCTTTCCTCCCTTTACAACCGAAGATACAGTTTTTTGGGTAAAAAATGAGGCTACCATAATCCATATTATATCGTACAGGCATCGCGAGTTTTGAATAACAGAACAATTTTTGTACATGACGTGACATGCAAAGCACACGAGCGCATTATGGGCGCGCCCGGCGTGCAATCTTCGAAATGCCCGCGCAGTACGCTCTGAATAACAAGTCAGCATCGTTTACGCGTACATCACGGCCAGGGGTTAGTAAAGGAACCTGCACGCGCCCATGGAGTCGAGGCTGGGTTTAGGGTGATCCAGTATGCATCCTTTATCACATTTCAACAGTTAATTGACAGTGTTGTGATTAAATTTGGCAAGTGTATATTACATGTACATTGTTGTCTGCTGTGATATAGTCCATGGGGTTTTGCATGCCAGAGGGGTGTAAATGGCACCTCAGGCAAAGCCGACGGTGCTATTTCATGTTTGCCCCTGATACAACACCCATGGATTATTTCACAACAAACAATTGTTTTGTTATACCATGCATTTATGGTATTTGTTTTAACTTTTTTTAGTCTTTACGAATTATTAATATGATAAATTCAATGTCTATTTCATATAAGACAAGAAATTTTTAACTGTCTTGATAGCCCTGTGCATATCATTATTAATTGAAGGGGGATAAACGCTGTCCCGTGGAGCCCGTCAGATTGTCAATAATGAACACGTCTCAACCATAGAGCTAGGTAGTTAGGTATGAGTGCATGCAGACTACCTGTATTTTCATTGGATAGTCATAGACATGTTCATGTATATTGTGCATGTACACGTAATGTTATGTGTTTACTGTAATTTAATATGTGGCAACAACTATTTATCAAAATGATTTTGACACACAGAGGTTTCGACAGGATGTGGAAAAGTTGATGGTACTGTCTGATCTACATGCAGTCACAAGACTCAGTGATGTAAGTGCACACTGGTACATGTTTGCATATAAGCATACACACATGTTTGCATACATGTTTGCGTATACTGGTATACGATACATGTTGTGCGTATGTGCATGTATACATGAATGTATTGTGCAGGGTACATGTATGCATGATCATGTTTTCATCTGAATGGGCAGAAATTTAGTCTTGGCTAAGGAATGCACAGCCCTATCCTGGATGCTCTGCAATAGACTGAAGCACTGGGCCCCGCCCCCTGACATCTGGACCAATCACAGCCCTGAATGAGCAAGCAAATTTCCAATAAAAGTCTGACTAATGCGTGATGCGTGTGGTTGGAACATGCAGGGTGGCATTGAAGAGGCATACATGTACTTGTTATCGCTCATTGGGTTGGGGGGGGGGGGCTACTGCACTCAAGTGTGCCAACAAAGTTGGTATGGTTGAACCTTCCTCCATGACTGCATCTAGTGATGATTGCCGTTATAAGGCTGATTTGTTGAAATTTAACTGCGTGTGTTTTTGATCAAAAAAGCACAATTGGAAGATTTAATGATTTCATTTTTCAAAATGAGGTTTAAAAAAGCAACTTTTACAATTGTTTTAAATTTTAAGCAGAACTGTTTGACTGGATGATTATTAATGGAATTTCGCTACCTTATGTTCTCCAACTAATATTAGACATTTCCAATGACCTCAATCTCTAACCGACTGACAGCACTCCATCGATTTGTGAATTAGTTATAAAGAAGAAAGGCTGACAGCGGTAATTATTTGACGTCATTTTTTTTCTCAAGTCAAGTCAAATCTGGTCACAATAAATGATACAAAATGTTTTATTAAATCCCATCAAGAATGTTATCTCCAACCTCAAATTTAAAAGGATGAAATCAAGTAGTAGAAACCGTACCTTTTCTCTTAAGTTAAATACGCATACGGGATGGTATGTGTAAGACTGAGTTGACACATGTACAAATTGGCGTACATATACCATTTAGTATAAAAGGTGGTACATGTACGAGTTGGCCAAGCGTCATGTCTTTTCTGACAACTCCCAGATGGAATGTGATGGTTACAATCACAGTAATTCTTTATCAGAACCCATGTACATGTAAATAACATTAGAGTCCACAAAATTACAATGTACATGTACCCGTACTTTAATTTCGATGTACAAAAACTGTCTACATGTACCTTGTTATACAGTATTGTATGTGTGCTCATTGAACCAAGATGAACATTAACATATTTGTGCAAGATTTAGTTGTTTAATTTACTGCACAAAACCCGGTACTTGTAGTACATGTTATGCATCAGCACTGTGTCCCACATTTTCATGTGTACATGGCATACCCTGTTCAAGCACATGTACATGCACGGTATATAATTGCAATAAACATCATCTTTCCTGTGTGTAATGTAGATGCCAATGTATGTATTAGTACATGTATGTACATGTACATCTGCTTATAGGGAACATATTCCTGAGTCTGCTGTGTGCCACTACCCCAGATGCTGGGATAGAAGAGGTCACTACTACAGAAAATACCAAAGGTCACACACACACACAGGATGAGTCTGTGCATGTACATGTAGTAGCTGCATTACTCTCACAAGCTGTTTAACCAATAAGCCATACACCTTGATTTACATGTACATTCATGTACTGCTCACGTACATGTACATGCTATGCCACACAATACAGGAACATTTAGTAATATGACGTTAAGCAGCATAACACGAAAAAGGAATTACTGCGTTCACTATCAGTTTAATACATGTCACTACATAATCTCATGAGATTATACTTTTAATATTTTGTTGGGGTGGAGAAGAATGTGATTTTTATCAGTAATTGATATATTTCCAAAAAGCATTTCATTTAACAATTTTGATTCCTGTGATGTGAGATATGGCGTTTTTAACACCAGTGGGGAGCACAGCAACGCCGCGGCAGGCCAAGCCTAGGGTGCTATGTGGGTTATTATATAAATTAGGGGTCCAAAGTGGGACATTGCATTAAACGGGCTCAAAAACTTTAAGTTATTTTAATTATGGTCAATCTGGCTTATCATAATATGAGATGTACATGTATTTACTTCCATCAGGATGGACAGACAGGAGATCCTTAACAACTTCATGTCATCTGGAATATTCAAAACACTAGGCTTTACGCGTAACTGGGACACCACAGGACACCATGTTACATGTACATGTACATGTGAAATATTACAAATGCTCATATACATTTTTTTGTTTCTTAGCATTGCTGTCTTGTTTTCGTATCCTTTTATTTAATGGACAGAATTTGTAAAATACCAAGGAAAAGTAAAGTATTATTAACTTTAATACATTTCCTACTTGGTTAAATTAAACAAAAAAGACAATATTTCCTAGTAAAGCCCTAATTTATAGCATGACCCATGTGCCCTGAGGGGTTACAATGCCATATCTCACATCACAGCAGTCATCTATTGTTTTGTTATGTCGTGCCAATTAATTCCTTTATGAGTATTCGTCAATTGGCCGGGATAGCTCACACATGACTTATTTCCAGCGGTATCCCTCGATAGAATATATGGGAAAAAATCACAGTTTTAGTGGTGGGAAGAATACCCCAGAATGATATTCTAGGGAAAACCCACGAAATCAGGCAGGGACTGAAAACCCGATCCACATGTTGGCCCAGGCAGAATTCGAGCCCGGATCACAGCGGTGGAAGGCAGGGAAAGTACTGCTATGCCAACCCGATCAATGCCAAAAAGATAAAAGGTTTTAAACTCACTATTGAGGAAATAAATGAAATCAAGGCAGTGTAATCTTTTAATTACTGTGAGCTTTCCTGCCAGACATGAGAGGTTGCATTACAGACCTTACAAGGGGCACCGGCCCTACATACACACCCCTTCATGCGCTTGATCTAGACCAATGATATTACAGTATCCAAGACATGATATAAATGTAACGCTTAAATCTATTCATTTGTGTCTTGCCTTTCTGTTATGAATCAATTGGTTGACAAGATGGAACTAGGATACTGAAAATGCGACCAAGAAAACAATATATGATCATCAATTGTTTCAGGCATCCACATCCATGTAAATACATAGCTTCCACATACATGTACACAATTTGTGGGTCACTCAATAACATGGACAGATCATGCATAATGATCACTCTCATGATCTCATCCAGTCCTTAATTACAGAAAAGGAGCAACATTCCCAACATACACATCTGATTAAAATGCAAATGTCACAGCATGTACAACGCGATCAAAGCTACATGTATTTGAAAGAAGTAGAAGGGGCAAGCTACCGGTATGTATAGGGAAAGTATATGTTCATGATTTAAATTTATTGTCAAAATATGCCTTTTCAACACTTGTAGCAGTATCATAATTTGAGTGAATTACGAAAAGTGTATAGCTGCAAAGTAAACACTCAACAGGACACATCACATGCTGGTATACATTCATACATGTACATGTACATGGACAGCGGATACAGGTACATTGTAGAATCTTAGCACTGCAGTTATTTATGATGTCTTCATGATGCATACCCACCAATATGTAGTATTATGTAACAACTGATCTGCAGATAAACAGTTTTCAATGATTTTAACATTATTGGTGACTGACTATGAACCAGCAGTAATACCAGTGTACATGAAACACATTTTCTTCTATTATACATACTGGTACCTATACATTGCATATCTGTGCTTCTCATGTGCAGTGTGGATACAAAGATGCTACATACATGTACATGTACATACAAATACATTTAAGGTTCAGTAATGTCTGTATACGCATGTACATGTACGTGTACATACACATGTAGTATGATACACTGTTGTCAGTCACCTGAATCAATCCAAAATTTAATAATTATGAAGTTTAACAAACAAGTTGAATGGAGCTTGGCTTGAACCTGCAACCTCCAAATTACCATAATGCCAGTCAGTCAATGGACGTACCCTGGACACATGGCACAAGATGCACACACGCCAAACTGGCAAAAAACATTCCCTTCTGGGTCACTGTCAAATTCCCTGAGTTTTTCCTGTGTTTTTTTTTTTTTTCCAAAATTCCTGTTTTTTTTCTCCAAAATTCCAAAAACTGGAAAAATGGAAACTCCTTTTCAATGTTCTCCCTGATTTCCAGAGTGGCTGGAAAGTCTGATGATGATAAATGACTGGGCCTATGGCTTTGTCTCTCAACAGAGGGCAAACCCAACCCAAAAAATACTGTACTGCTTTACATACATTGTACATGTACATGCAATGCCTATCCAAACCACATGCATGTACAGTGTATGTACCTACAGTATCTGTACATGTACAATGTACATGTATGCTTATATTACCTCCAGGGTGAACTCGCCCTTGTTTGTTTACTACCACTTTTCTCCAGGGTCGGTGATAAACCCCATGGTGAGGATTCCATGGGGTTCAGGTAGGGAAGGGTTGACCCTGAACCTGAAGCACTCTCAGGGCCAGCTTGCAGGTTGTCCCAGGGGTAGGTATAGTTTCCAAAGTCAAATGTAAAATTTGCACACATTGGCATGATCTGGTTCGGCCTGATATGACCATAAACATGCATAGGTACCGGTATGTCCTGAGTGAAAAGATCATTAACATGTCAATCTTTTGTCACTGCCTGATTCACACTAACATTATGATCCACTTACATTGTACATGCACACTACATGTCCATCAAATGTGCATGTTTAGTCCATTTAATGATAGCTTAAGTACATTGTATATTCGTCCATCCTCGCTAGACAGCCAAGGAAATATCTGTTCATTTTTGGGGGTGTTCAGGGAGGGGTACATGTAGTACCTCTGGCGGGCGACAGTCACGCTCCTTTTGGGAGTTGCTTAAGCTTAACCACCATTGCGGGTAGCCAAGACTTCCAACCTTCGGTGAAGCATGTGTTGGCACAGTAGAATTTCTAGGTGGCCAGACCCCTGGTAATTGTCCCTGTGGTTAATGGGTAGATGGCAGGGCGGGGGCCATCATTCGCAGCGGGGCAGGGTTTCTGCTGTAGGCTCGGCTGCACCCTCGCATCGCATCAAATCGCATAACAGTGTAGGAACATCTTGAAAAGTCAGCACTGCTGAATGTATACTGGGTATTATCTGACAGAGGGAACCAGGCTTATTCCGACCAGTGTCCAGGCACCATGATGCTAGTGCACATGCGTTAAGGGCAGGCAGGATGCCTACCTAGCACCTTGTTCCAGTTAGTGTGCTACATCTATCATATGCTGTGCCCACATTCTGGGCTTCCAGACCTGGGCCTGTTGGCTGTGGAAGATGACAGAGTGAGGTTGAAGTAATACGTTTCACTCTCAGTATAATCCAATGCAATGCAGGAGGACTTTGCCACCGTCTCTGAAGATTTCAAGCCCTGTGGCGAATGAGAAAAATGTAGGATGTCTTCTACTCCTAACCTACTCCACTGGATGTCTCTACTCCTATACCTGTACTCAGGCAGCTCCTTTGTGATGGCCGCTGACTTCCGATCAAGTGACGGAAGTGTTCATGTCCTGCTAGGGAAGAGGCCACAAAGGAAGGAAAGACGACAGCAGCTCGCTGGCACAAAACGTCTCGAAGTCCAGGGCTAAAAAGTTGCAGTGAAAACATCGTCTGCTTCCTCCCATGTGCAACTACATACTGTACAATCTCATGAATAGAGCAAGTAAGATGACCTCAAAAGCCTGTGAGATTTTACAATATAGCACATATGGGCACCATGAATCAAGCATGGGAAGTTTAACCTTTTTCTTTATTTTTTTCCCCAAAACCAATCAACAACTGCACATTTTGATTTGTACATATGATGTACATGTAATGCGTACTGCACTGATCCTCAATCGGGCGTAGATCCATACAGGAATACATGTACAAATGGTGTAGATCGTGCCCTACATCAAACGGCAAATTGTCTGGGTATCTCCTGATTAATTTATGAGCATACTGATTGAAATTTTAAAACTTAACTTTGGTAGGAGTCATAAATTTGACCAGATTAACCAGTGCTAATATCAAATTATCATTTACAAAGTACAATCATGACACATGTTTAGCAATTTCACATTTTAATTTTCAAAGCATAGATTTGCATATCATTTGCATGCTTCAAGCCACTGTGCTGTTCCAATATGAAAAATTCACCCTGACAGAAATATTTTCATGCAACGGCCACGCCCCGTCCATGCAGGATTCTGAGTATGTGTGTGGGAGGAAATAAAACGGTCATAGTCAGTCATGGGAGGACGCACTTCTACATATAAAATCTACCATGTAGTGGCATTGATGTTACAACCCAAAAGGCTCAGTGCTTTGGGGTGTTTTTTTTTGGGGGGGGGGGTTGGGGGGGTTTTCAGGATTTTTTTGGAAGCATTACAAATTTTGTCTGCAGCTACATGTACATGTATAGAACTACCAGTACAGATTGGAATGTCTATAAAATTGGAAATGGGAATGATTCAGATATTTGATTTTTATGTTGAAAAGGACAAACGAGGTTCTTCTGCTTTCGTTTGAGGCAGCAGAAAGTCAAGCTATTTCGTCCAGTTGTCTAAGCCATGTTTTAGGGTTCAAGTTGTTGACCTCCACATGGTAAGCCCTGTCAACTGACTTCTGTCAGGCACACGACAACAACAGAGATAGCAGAAGCAGAATCAGAACAAAGAGGTTATACTGAAACTGTGCACAAATGTTGTGTGAAGTCCATCGATGTGAGAAATACTGCATGCACGTACTGCTTTACATATGGCATCAAGTACGCAAGACTGATTTTAATGTGCATATTGTATGTACCGGTAAACCTGTCTTTTTAGTGAGTTCCAGGCATGGCAGCAATGTGCCCTGCTCTTCCTTTGTAACCATTGAGGGGGGACGTGTGCATGGAGTCAAAAGTAATGTATATCCAACCTGAAATACATGTATTGCCACTGTACAGTACATGTTCAGCTCTGTATGAACTGATTTCAGCTGATGCAGGATGTTGAATATTTTGCCGGATTCAGGAAGGTTGCCAGCAAAAGTGCCTAGGAGGTTAGGGTTAAGGACAAATTTGACACTGTACTATAGGCCTACGGTACATGTACATTGGTTCAGTACATGATTATATTGTATTTCTATCCATATTGTACTTCTGTAGCAACATCCTTCATCAGCTGCAAAAGTTCAGACTCAGCCAGTTTGGTTATCACTGCCAGTTTGCTTTACCGGTACCTATACACTTGTCTTCTTCACTTGAATTTTGATCAAATATAATCATTGTCCAGTGTTAGAAATAAAACGAATAATGCTGGCGGTCTCCCATGGCTCACCTCCTCGTAAAATTCCAATTGTGGTACCGGAACCTCCGAGACGTTCTCGCAAAAATCCTTGAAGAGTAGAAAACCTGCAACAACAACAAAATCACAGATAAAAATTGATTCCTTATTAATTTACAATGTATGCATCATTACTTTGGCAATACTGCATGTTATCAACAGCCTGTTATTGCACTATTATAACCATGTCTTTATACTGCAAGCTCTCTGCAATGCTAGAAAGGCAGACAGATGGAGGAGGGCTCACAGTCTGCCCCATGGACATTTGTAACAACAACAAAATGTTCAAGTCATCAAAATTGTTACCATTCCACTATCATATCAAGAACATTCACTTTGCATCATTTGTTGCCATCAACCAGTGTTCTGTTCACTGGCCACTGGCTGTTCTCGATAGACCAAACAAACAGCACAAGTACATATGTGTAGGCCTACACAACATGTACATGTACATGTAGTCGTGCACACAGAGTTGCAGTATGGACACTGCTACATGTAGCTGCCTATTTGGAGGTGATGGGAAACCTCATGTATTAATTATGCACTTAAAATTGGGCTGAGCTCATTTCGTGTTTGTGTGTTTGTTTTGATGGGGTTTTTTTTTTGACAGATACTGGTACATTGTAGACAGTAAACAGCCAACAAACCTTTGGTAATTTCACTCTTGTGTAGGCCTACTCTTTTGCATGTATACATGTTTATGCATTACATCATAGGCATCTTCACAAGCTAGTACCGGTACATGTATTACTACAGAAACTGTTATTGGATGGCCAGAGCGAAAGAGGCCACAGCATCAGTAATGACTGCATGAAATGAATGACACTGACAGAAAGATGTATTTTACTAAATGTTATGCATTCATGTAATTTTTCTTTTCCATAAGTGGACCCTTGACCAAATAATGCATACAATTTACTAAATCTGATATTTCCAAATTGAAACAAAATACCATTTTTTTGATGTACATTGTACACATGTATGTATTTCAACAGACTTTTTGATTTTGTGATTCTGGAATGGGCACGCGTACAATACACATATGTACGGTACGTGTATTGTACATGTACGTGTACAATACACTGTAACTATTCAAATGAGCCATGTTATATTGTGCAGTAAAGGTGCCCTCATCTTCATAATTGATGCCTGCAAACTGAATTCTGTACACAACTCATGTGCATCTACAAAAATGCAGATTATAATAGAACATTTGTACCGGAACATGCACCTCCTACAAAGAAATAAAAAAATTTACACAAATTGTACATGATGTACATGTATGCATAGTACGTACATGTACACAGACATGAGACACGGATCTACATTGAATTTTAAAATTGCTTTAAAATACAGTTTAGTTGTAAATTAATACTTTAGATGAATTAAAAATCATGCTCTCTATATCATATGTTTTACATACATGTACCGGTACTTAAGAGGCTTTGAAATACCGACACAATGTACTATTTGATCTACACCCTACCGCTACATAGTTACAATACCCTAACAACTTACGATACATCATTGTTTGTTCCGATCGGGAGTAAATGGTCAGTAAATGTCTGATGTCTGTACGTACATGTCAATATGGGAAGAATTTGTGAAATACACAATGTCTTATTAACACATTTATTGAGTACTTTCTGAGAATTTACATTTCACTTTATATATATTGGACTTTGTTATGTTTGTTTTGACTTGCAGGATGGTGATTTTAAGAGTTTAAAACATTTTTTTTAACTGTTATTGCAAACTGAATTTAACCAGACGTACTGAATAAATTAAGCAATATGGCTCAAAACACCTGCCAACAAGGTAAGTTCTTCCATTTTGTATTCAAACTTTGAATTTATTTTCATTGCCAGTGCTCTTCAACAATTAAAAAAATTTCTCGAAACAAATTTTCAATCTGTATCTTTTGTTTTCATGAAAAAAACTACCTTATTCTGATTGGACGTGTGCAACTCTCTGAGCAAGGAATTTCAATTTACACACAAATGACCCACCCTGTGAGAGCTGAATTATCGTCTGGCAGCCAATAATTCAATTTTTTTTTAAGAAATAATTTAATAACTAAATGTCAGTGGATTTTTTCGTTCGATGTCTCATTCAAAAGCGAATAACTTTGATATTTCTAGGAAAATAGCAATTGAGGAAACCAAATCTATTTTTCTAGACAAAAATAGCGCAGGAATACAATTGAATTTCATAAAATAGTCACAATCACACATTCACTGTGTTTGTTGTCATGGTTTGAGCAATTCAAAGATTTGTTCAGGTTTTTTAGAGCTTGTTCAAATACAACTGATCTATACACACACTTAATAACATGAACCGGTACCAAATGTACACTGTAAACTCACCAAGTTTTTGCTTGAAAATCTTCTCAAAGGTTATTTCATTTCTTTCCTCCAGGTATTTGTACATAACACTCCGTATGCTGCAAATGAAAAAATATACAAATTAGCAATAGTGTAAGTCTGATCAGCAGGCAAGACAAAATCAAAACTAATGTACATCATGTGCATGTTCATGTATGGTTAGGACTTTGTAATCAATGATGCATTTTATGTGCAAGATAAACGAGTACATTCAAATCAACAGAGGGAACATATGTCATGAAATACTTTCTTTCACTTTAACCATCTCTATCATACCGGTACATGTGTACATGTACCGGTATGCACAATATGCAGATTTTCCATCCAAACGGTTATTCGCATAATAAGTCTGTTCGATATCCATTTGTTATTAAAGGGAAGATACAACATTTGCAAACATCACAAAACGAAATGATCAAATTATCACGAAATACCTTACTGGATTGTTAAGGAATGACAGTCTAAAGCATCCTGTAAAATCGTCGCTCCTGGTGTGCTGTCATTTTCAAGAAATATGGGATTTTTCCAACGCTGGTCGGCTGACCGTCGACCAGCGCTGGAAAAAACTGGCTTTTTTCAAAAAGTGCTCCTAATTTTTCATAATTAGTTATTCCGCGTTTTCTTTGCAATTAATTACACACCTGTAAAGGGTTCAAGCCTGCTAGACAGATTTTCTGACCTAACAATTCCGCAAAGTTTATAAATTGCTATGTTTCATCTTAAGTGGGGTCTGGGAACCAGACTACAAGACCATGATTGGTTTTCTTGGTTTTTCCAGCATCTACAAGCCCAAATCGTGAAACAAGTCATTTTAACAATATTTGCTATAACATACTAATCCTCCAAATCCATGTATTTCTGAAAATTGCAGCAAAAGCAAATGTTGCACATTCCCTTTAAATCGCGATATCATATCCAATGTTATCGCGATGATGTCATTTTTCTATTTGTGGAACAATGGAAAAATAGAAAAACACGACCGAAGTCACCATCGTGAGAGCCGCGTAAAATAACCTGATGGTCCGCAAATGTCCGTAACAAAATCGTCTGTTTTTTTGGCAGCCATTTTAAATCACTGGAATGAGGAGTTAGCGCTCTAGTAAATAGCTCACGCTGCCATGATGTAGCCTCCCGATCACAATAAGACAGTGCTGAGACTCAAGACTCAATGACATCGTGAAACTCAGAACGTCATTTGAACTTTATCGAACGATTTTTCTTGAGTCAAATTAGGTTTTGCCTTCACCCGATTTATAAATCTGCTTGAGTGTCGCTTTGGCATCCTATAGTTCGTGTATAGTCGGCAGTGAGCCAACATTTTTTGGTCGGCAAAAATCCAAAACGGATCAGGGATCTGTTCTCTGTCTGTAATTTCAAACGTTGTGTTGGTAACGAAGTCGTAAATAAAATCGTAGCATGCGAATCGTGCAGTAATTATACGAGAGATTGGCAGTGGTCGTGACATGGTTACGACCAAATTTTTTTAGCCGATTTTGATACGTAATCATTACGACGTGGAAATTCGAAGTTGACATCACTCTGTCGCCCGAGTCGCTTCGCATTGGTTCTCGGTCTTTGTGCTGGTACTAATTGGTTGTGTTGGTACTCTGTTGGTTATGAACGAATTAGAATGTAGACTTGTGCAGTGAAAAAATCTAAATTGAACGGATCCAAGCTAGTAGCGGTTGTAATATTCGGT